>VWYP01013418.1:0-16862 GCA_013400435.1 Pycnonotus jocosus
CCAAAAACACGCAAAAAGAAAAAATACAAAACATAACCAAAATGTTTCAGCATTTTTGCAATTTTTTTCTGGAATACCTGATCCAGGACTTCCTTGGGATTTTCGGCCTCTTTCTTGAGCTTGAGGAGTAAGCCCTTTGGTGGGATCAAGATCTGAAACACATTTTGCATGGCAGTTCGTGACAACTCTTTGTGCCAAAACCTCTTTCAGAGCAATCACTCTCTTTCCACACTGCTAAAAATACGAGCAGACCCCCAGGGCTATATCCCATTTATTCTACTGCAGCCCACTCACTGCTCATCCCTGCACTTCCAAATATTCACTTGTGGCCTTCCAATTATCCTCTGGATTAAAAAGAAACAAACCTTTACTGAGATTAAAATAGTGTGCAACACATTTAGGTGACAGCCCACTGTGTTCTGCCCCACAGGATTTAAAAGATGGATTCCTGCACCTCTATTTCCAGCCTGGCTAGTTTATGGGGCTTCATCAGCCCTCCAAACTCATTCCTGCCACGGAAGAAATCCCCCTGCCTGGAGTACCTTTGTGTACTGCTCCACCAGCTTGGTGAAATAGTTGAACAAGCTGTGCTGGGGGCGAAGGAAATCAAACTGGTAATTCCTCTGCTCCTTCTGCATGAGCTGGGTGAGGAACTGCCTCCCGTTGCGGGCCACGAACTGCGCCGTGAGCTTCACCACGTCCAGGTCGAAGGCCGAGATGGACGGAGGGTCCGCGATGAACTCGAACTCGGGCGGGGGCTCCTTGGGAACCACGGTCTCCTGGATCACCTGGGCCTGCACCTGCAGGGGGAAATCTTGGGGGTTACATTTGTTTCTTTTTTACTTATAGAATTTTTTCCTGTAAGTTGCTAGGAGACGAACTGCTGGGTACTTGTGGGTGTTTGACCAAAACAAAGAGGTGGCCAAAAGTTGTGAGAGGATCGTAGCACTGGGACTAGCCTTCTTTAGTCTTGGGGAGTTTCCCTTAGAGGAGTAAGATAACGAGAGTTTTGGGGGGGCTGGGGGCAGCTATGCCCTCTCTTGCTCTCGGCATAGGAGGGAGGATGGCCAGGCTGCTGCTTGCTGTGGGAGGAGTTCACTGTCACCACCAAGCCCAGTCCTGGGAAATCTGCCACCATCTGCTCGTGTGCCCCAGAACTCTGAGCTCACCTCCTCTGGCCCTGCTGGAGCTGGGCTGGCCTTTTCCTACTGCCACAGCTTTTTCAGCACTGCCCTGGGTGTTTGCTACACTGTGGAACTTCCCTGCCTGTCCAGGTACCACCTTGGAGCTTCTGATTTATCTCATCCACCAGCCCGGGATTTTCCACCATTCCAACCTGGTGCTCTCACATTCCCACAGGGGCAGCAGGATCAGACTGCCCCAGGCTTTGTGAAGCAAAACCCTCAAGGTTCCTGGTTCTGTTCTGCTGTTAATGTTATAGCTGTTATTCTGTTTGCCTTGTTATACATACTAATAAAAACCTATTATTATTCCTATCCCCATATCTTTGCCTGAGAGCCCCCTAATTTTCAAAATTATAATCATTCAGAAAGAAAGAGTTTAAATTCTCCATTCCTAGGGAGACCCTGCCCTTCCCTAGGAGATGCCTGTATTTTCCAAACCAAGACGGGAATGGCACAGCTCAGTGACTTCCTGCAAGGAACAGTCATCAAACACTCAGGAGAATCTTTGTTTTCCTCCAGCTGCTGCAGGAAAGCAATGCCAGTTGCCATTCTGGCAGATGCAAGGATAAGAAACCATCAAGTATAATTTAATACTATTTAAAAATGTTGCTCCAACAGCAAACAAGTCTGGAAAGTATCAGGACTTTGCTATAGCCCTCCCAGGGCCACCAACACCACAGTGCTGCTGCTGGCCATGCCAAGCATGGAAAAGCCCTGGATGCACTCCATGCCCTTTTCCCACCCAGTATGTTTAAAGGTACAGCTGAACAAGGTGAGCAGCATTTTGTACCCCATGTTTTAAAGGGGAAGTTGATCTTTCTGGGAGGAAAAGTTTCTACAAAACAGTGCATGCAACAAGACCAAACAGAACTCCAAAGGATTCCCAAGGCTTGCCTCTGCCACATCCAGCCCAAGTGATCCTTACTTTGTCAGTCAATACAAAGCTAAACTTAATTAAAATGGATCAATTGAACTGTACATTGGCAGTTTCAAACAACTCCGAGTTACCAGCACCTGGGAGATGCACATCTGCATCAAAACAAAGCCCAGACACTCAACTCCAAGCCTGTCACTGCTGGCATTTTGACACATGTATAACCAACTGCTCCTTCTTGACCTTCGAGCTTCCTTCCTTCCCAACACCAGGCTGTGACACCACTCCAAAGCGGCCAAATTCTTCCCCAAAGGCATGAAAAGGAACATTCACCTTCTGTGGGAGCTGCTGCTGGGCACTCTGCTGCTGCTGCATGACCTTGGGGATGGCAGCCGAGGGCTCCTGGGCTTTGCCCTCCTTGAACTCGCTGACCTTGTGCCGGTAGTAGGCATGGTAGGGGTCGTTTGGGTTCAAGAAGTTAAACTTGGGGTTATTTATTTCATTCTGACGAATTCTGGCTTCAAATTCTGGACCATTTCTGAGGAGCAACAAGAAAAATTGGTTAGGTCACCAACTCAAGTGTAAATATCTCTTTCAGACTAGGATGTGTCGAGGCACCAGCCCCTTGGAAGATCATTTTCTCTCTCGCATGGGAGGAGTTTCTCTCTCAGTAGCTCACACCCAGCTGGACACACACAAGTTAGAGGCAATTGTCCCCCTAACTTTGTCTTTAATGTGAATATTTAAAATTCATACACAGAGAAGTTCCACAGTCACATCTGTCTGCACTCACAGGTCATTTCCACCACTGACTGAAGTTCACAGTTTTGAAGCATGAAGTTTACAAGTAACTTACTACATCAATTTTGTCTGCTCTATTAATGAGTTTTCAAGACTAATTTCAGTTCCAGAGCAATCATATAAGGAAAAAAAACCCCAAGTAACCACCAGCTTGTGCAGGGACTGAGCAACCCACAGTGCTGCATTCAGGAGCCCCAGACCAAGTAACAGCCCCTCCTCCCACCTAAAGCACGAGCCAGTTATTGCAGGGCAGTTTGAGAAAATTCCCAGCTGCCACAGGGTGTTCCTCTTCATATTCTCTGGATATCTCCCAGTCTCATTTGAACATTCCACCTCCTCCAAAAGAGGAGGTCTCTACAATCCCAAAGGATAAACACAGTCCCTTCCTTATGCTCAGATGCAGCCAACACTCCTTGGCAGCACTTTAGAGACGAATTACACAATAAGGGTTTGACTGGAGCAGCATTTAGTAATTCTCTGGAACCAAAACCCACCACATTTTAGCACTAAAACACAGCCATGACTCCTGTACCAAGGCTCCCTTTACACCTGGAATTTGGTTTCCTCTTCAGATCACTCAGAACAGGCCCTGTTACCCAGTTATTGCAGCACCCACTGCACATTTGAACAAGGACTTTATTTATTTACTACCAGTTTCTCTAGCAAAGGGTGTCTCACACCCTCTTCACTAGAATATTGTTGTTTCTTTTCCAGTCTCACTGGTGCATCATCAATCCTTAAAATCCTTTATGCAAAACCACAAAACTGGGGCCTTCTTCAGCTTCTGGAGCTGCACTGAACAGAAGCATGAAAACCCAGGAAAATGAGACACCACCAGTGCCACTTACCTGGCTACAAAGCTGGCAGTCTTGTCCACAATATTCCTGACCTCTGGAGGAGGGTAAATAATTCCCACCACAGGCTTGGCTGGTGCTGCTTCCTCTTTAGGCTCCTCTTCTGGCTGTAATAAAGATTGTTTCATTACAAAAGGTGAAGGGGTGTCAGGATTAGGCATTCCAAACACAATCCCAATGGCACACAGGAATATTTATCCATCCTCCTCCTCAGCCCCTCAACCACTGAATTGTTCAACCTGGATGATCCATCCCACCAACTTCTTGGTTTCTCAGGGTGAGGCACAACCTTTTCCTGCCTGTCAGGGTCACCTGCTGCAGGGGCAGGGAGAGCAGGACAACAAGGAAGGTGCCTCCATGGGAACCAAAACGATTTTTGCTACATCAGCCTCAACCCCAAGGATGTTTTTAAATGCTGAACCAAGAGGCTCTAGTGGTATTTCCAGGAATAACTCATCATTCCCCACTAGGTGTGGAAGTTCTGAATGTTTCTAGGGGACTGTGGGACCTGACTTATTAAATCCACATTAAATAAAGCACAGCTTTTAATNTCCTGTGGGATCTGACTTATTAAATAAAGCACAGCTTTTAATGCCAATGTAGTTACAACAGAAGCTGTTTTGAAGAGAAAATCTCCAACAGTGTTTTTCTCACTGATGTTACAGGAGGATTCAAACTAAAATCCCAGAATCCTCCCTGTGGATGACTCTGTATTCCAGTAAAACCAGAGGCTGTTTTGCAGGATATTAAAGATGTTTCTTGTTCCTCACCAAGCAGCTTCCAAGAAAAGGTGTTATAAAGCAGGACAGATCTGCTGGAAATGTTTATCATCCTAACAGGGACAGTCAGGGATAATTTAAAATCCAGGTAAAGCTCCTAGCTCTGCCAAATTCATGGATAATCTGAGCCAGAAAATATTCTCAAGTCAAACTGATCCCTGGAAGTATCCAAGGCTAGGCTGGACAAGGCTTGGAGCACCTTGGGCCAGTGGAAGGTGTCCCTGCCCATGGCAGGGGTGGGATGAGAAGGGCTTTAAGGCCCCTTCCAATGCAAACCATTCCATACAATAAAACCTCAATAAACTGTGTTAAGAGAAAGGCACTATGAACATTTTTAAGTTTTATTCCCACTCCTCAGAACATCGAGGAGCTGAAAGATGAGGCAACACCACACTTGAGGTATTTTATTTAACAGTGATGCAGAGTTGCCTTGGTAACATCTGTGCATGGAAGTCACTGGGTTTTTTGGGGGGGAATCACAATTTTCCAAGGTTCCCAGTGAGATCAGCTCCCTGTCAGCTCCAGCACTGCTGATGTTGCCGTGTGAGAGCCAGGACAGCAGCTCCAGCTCCGTGGGAGCTGTATTCCCATCTCAGGAAGGCTGCAAAGAACATGAATATGGCCAAGAGAGAAAGGATCTGGGAGGGTACAGGGATACACATTACTGCAAATGTCTTCAGACTTTTAATCCTCCCTGGATCATTCCTGGAGCCAGGGTAGCTCCCACAGCTCCTGGCAAAATCCCATACTCACTGGAATCCCAGCCCTGGGGCACTGCCAGGGAAGGGCACAGCTCCTGCCCAGCCCCAGCAGGATGCTGCTGTCTCCAAGGAATCCTGGAATAGTTTGGGCAGGAAGGAAACCTAAAGCTCATCTCACCCCACCCCATGCCATGGGCAGGGACACCTCCCGCTAGGCCAGGCTGCTGCCCTTGGGCACTGCCAGGGATCCAGGGGCACCCTGTGCCAGGGCCTGCCCACCCTGCCAGGGAACAATTCCTGCCCAATCTCCCATCCAGCCCTGCCTTCTGGCAGTGGGAGCCATTCCCTGTGTCCTGTCCCTCCATCCCTTGTCCCCAGTCCCTCTCCAGCTCTCCTGGAGCCCCTTTAGGCCCTGCCAGGGGCTCTGAGCTCTCCCTGGAGCCTTCTCCTCTCCAGGTGAGCACCCCCAGCTCTCCCAGCCTGGCTCCAGAGCAGAGGGGCTCCAGCCCTTGGAGCATCTCTGGTGCCTCCTCTGGGCTCTCTCCAGCAGCTCCAGGTCCCTCCTGTGCTGTGCCCCAGGGCTGGGGCAGCTCTGCAGGTGGGGTCTCACCTGAGCGGGCACAGAGGTCAGTGCCGCCCACTGGACCAAACTGCAGCTCCCCCCAGCCCAGCCCAGCCCGGTCCGTGAGGGCCTCACTCCCAAACCCCCGCGGTTCGCGCCATTTCTCACTTCCCTCCCTCACTGCCCCCTCCTCCCCAGCCCGCACCGGTTTGCTCTCGGCGGGGGGCGCGGGCTGCGCCGGAGGCACAGCCTGCACGGGTCCGGCGGGCATGGCGCTGCCGGGGCCGGGGGATCCGCGCCGGGCGGGGCCAATCGAGGGGCGGGCGAGGTTCGGTCCGGATCAGACGCGGCGCTGGCACCGACTGGGGCGAAATGGCGGCGGCGGGCACTGCGCCGCGCGTGCGCGCCGGAAGTGACGCATACGACGGAGGCGCAGGCGCAGATTGCCGGGGAGCGGGTGGGCCCAGGGCGCGCGCTCCCGCTGTGGGATGTACCATTAGCGCACAGTGCGGGGGGGTGGGAAGGCCCACATCAGGAATGCACCACTGCGGCTCGGGAGGGGCGTGGTTGCCACGGCGACAGGGCTGGGACGCCGAGGCCCAGCACAGGCCCCGGGCCCGGCGCTTCTTCTCTGCGGTTGCTTGTGATTCCTCCGATCTCCTCGGTTCTCTCCGGTTCCCCAGCACTCCTGCAGACCGCCGAGCCTGGGGGGTACCGTGGCGTCCCCTCTCCAGCAGTCTGTCCCTGTAGGGCGTTCCCTCCATCCCAGGCTTGGTGACCCCATCGGTGCCTGGCCTGGTGGCCCCGTTGTTCCCAGGCCGTGTTCCCCCGGCCCGTCCCACCCCGCTCCATGGCGCACCTCCTGGGCCACCGCCGCTGCATGGAGAGCCTGCGGGCCGACCTGCGGGACCTGCAGGCCGCCATCGCCGACGTGGGCTCCCGGGCCGGCGCCGTGCGCTTCCCCTCCTGGAAGTTCCCCGACAAGGTGTCCTGCGAACTGGACATCCCGGTGCTGCTGCAGCGCTACAGGCACAGGGACAGCGAGCCCGAGTTCAGCCAGCACGCACACGTGGTGCTGCTGGAGCTGCTCATAGACAGGTGAGAGGCCCCGGGCAGCCCGGAGCGGCTCCGGCCCTGCAGGGGAAGGGGAGCTGTGTCTGATGTGCTGGGCTTGTCCCAGTCCTGGGGAAGGTTTTGGGCACCTCAGCACAGAAAGAACTTAAAGTATTAGAGTGTCCAAATGAGGGCTGAGAAGGTGGTGAAGGGCTGAGGGTGAGAGCACTTGGGTCTAATTAGCTGGAACAGAGAAGACTGAGGTCAGACCTCACCGGGGCTGCAGCTCCTCCCGGGGGACAGCTCTGATGTCTGACCGGGGATGGGATTCAAAGGAATGGCTGGAGCTGTGCCAGAGAGGTTTAGGCTGGATATCAGGAGAAGGTTCTTCCCCCAGAGGGTGCTCGGGCACTGCACAGGTTCCTCAGGGAATGATCACAGAATCTAATGGGTTGGAAAAGACCTCGAAGATCATCAAGTCCAACCTATGACATAACAGCACCTTATCAATTAAACCATGGCACCAAATGCCACATCACGACCCCAAGGCTGCCAGAGCTCCAGGAGCCTGTGGACAATGCTCTCAGGCACAGGATGGGATTGTTGGGGTCTCTGTGCAGGGCCAGGAGTTGGACTGGATGATCCCTGAGTCCCTTCCAGCTCAGGATATCCCATGATTTTATGAAGTCCTTTGGATGCTTTGTTCCCCATGTATTTCCATGATGAGCAGTGCCAGCACCTCGGCCTCATACCCTCCTGAGCTTTAAAACCCAACTCCTTCCCCTGCTTAGAGCTCCCAGCACACACTGGCCACGAAGAAGCAGAGCCAGACATGCTTCACCCAGGAGCTGAGGTGGAGCAGATGGGACAGGCTTGTTAAACTGCCTCCCAAAACCTTGGAACACTCGGACACAGCTGCATCGACAGCCCTGGGAGGCCAAAGCCCCTTTTGCTGTCTGGGTGAAATAAATACAGCTCTGGTTTAAAAGATAAGCTGTTCCCACTGAGCTGTTGGCCCTAAAACTCAGGGTTTGCAGCAGCGTGGGTGCCCCAAATCTTTGGGGGGAGCTTAACCACAGCTTCTTGGAAATGGCTGCTCCATGAAGTGATCCATGCCTGGGGAATCCCGGGAGCACCAATCCCACACCGCCTTTGGGTGATGGGACGGGGCCACCTCCCTGCGCCAGCTCCAATTCCCGTCTGCCGGTGCTCCAAGGCTGTTTTCCCGTCGGGACAGGCTGCTGCTGCTGCTGCAGAGCTTCACCGGGTACGCGGAGACGCTGCTGAGCGGGCGGGCGGTGCCGCCGGCGCGGGGCCTGGGGCCCTGCATGTCCGCGGGGCTCACGGCCAGGACCTTCTGGAGCACCATGCTGAAACTCGGGGCCTTCTGCCAGCAGCTCCGGGACGAGGTGAGACATCTGGGGACGTCCCATGAGCTGAGTCACTCCCCTACCCTCAGGATTTGGATCGTGGTCCTTCTGAACACCCTGTGGCCGCGCCAGATGTGTGTGCCACCCTTTGAGTGCTGGCCCCTGTGTCACACATCTGTCCCCTCCCAGCCTGTGCCACTGCATCCATCCTGCTCCAGGATCTCAGGATGAGTGAGCTGGGCTGCCTCTAGAGATTGGAAAATATTCTGGTGCCAAAATGCTGCAGCTCTGCTGATCCCACTGTGGATCTGAGCTCCCTCAAGACAGTGAAATAATTGGTGGTAAAAACAACCTCTCCCACATTTTATTTTCCCCAAAATGATCTTTCTCATGGAAAAGTCTCACACCAATCCACGTGGCAATACCAGGAGGCAGTGCAGGGGGTGGGACAGAAGGGATGGTGGAGAGTTGGGGAGTAGGTTTTGCTGCTGAGACTTCCCCTTGGTCACTGTCCCTTGGCTGCATTGCTGTCCTATCTCTACACCCAATTTAGGCTTTTATGGGTCATTTCCACTTTGATCTGGGCTCTGGTTTTGTTCTGTGCTGTCTCCCTCAGGAGAAGGATTGCAGGTGGGAGATCCCCACACAGCAATCCACTCCACCCTCTGCTCCCCAGGCTGAGAAATACCAGGAGCACCGGAAACGCTTCTTGCCAGATGTTCTGGAGTCAGGAACTGTCCCAGAGGCTGCCCAGTCCACTTCTGTGTGCCTGTGTCCAAGTGCCCACGTTCTGGGCAGCTCAGGCAGCTCCCAGCTCTGGGCTGGCCCCAGCCTGGCTCAGAGCACCTGCAGTGTCTCCACACAGACCCCAGGGTCACCCCTGGGTTCCTGTGACACCTGCTCCAGTGCCCAGGCCAGCCTCCATGAGGTGGGCAGAGCCATCACCAGCATCTGTCAGAGCCAGAACATCCCTTCAGCTCTCAGCAAATTCCAGGAGGTGCTGGAGGACAGCGCAGGGAGAAGGAACCTCTCTGCAAAAGACATGAGCTACTGGGCTTCAGAACAGAGCAAGGACCTCTCCCGGATCAACAAACACCTCCAGGGGCTGCTGCAGCAGGTGAACCCCCTGAAGGCTGAGCTGGAAGAGGCAGGCAAACAGAACAAGAAGCTGCAGAAACAGGTGGAGGACTTTTCCAGGAAGCTGCAGGCAGAGAAGGACACCCAAGCAGAGCAGCAGAGGAAGGCTGAGCAGAGCCTGAAAGCCAAGGACAAGGAGCATTCTGAGGCTGTGGCCAGGCTGGAGCGGGACAAGGATGAGCTCCGGAGAGGTACAGAGCTGTTCCCAGCACCCCCTCCCAGCCTCAGGGGCATTTGCAGGAGAACAGAATCCATGGGCAAATTCTGCCACCACCACAACCAGCAGGGCTTCTTGTAGGTGCTGGGGAATTTTCCCTGCTGTGAGGCTAATCCCAGGCATTGGGAGCTGGTTGTCAGTGTCCTATCACTGCCTCCTCCCTGGTAGCACAACACAATCACTGGATGAAAACACTTGAGAGTTTGCTGCCCCTTGGTATAGGTTTTTGGTTTTTTTTTTAACTGATTATTGAGAGGGGTTTTTTGTGCTGGTTTAGGAGCTGCTCTGCTGGAGGAGCAACTCTCGGCCCTGAAGGAGGAGCTGGCAGCGAAGCAGGTGGCTGTGCAGGAGCTGGGTAAGGGGCTCACCCTGCTCACACATCTCCACCCTCACTCCGGCCTCACGAGTGTTTCACACCCCCAGCACCCCCCAGACTGGGCAGTAGAGCTGGTGGGGATGGGCAGAGGATGGGCCTCTTTCACAGCAGCACCCCAACAGCACCCAGTGCCAGAGTGGGCTGATGCTGGTGAAGGTTTGAGGGAGTCACAGGCCTCCTGTCAGATCTGCCTCCCTTTGCCAGGGCCTGTGAAGGGCATGGGGTGCCCTTGAACCACAGAATCATGGACTGGTTTGGATGGGCAGGAACATTAAAGCCCATCCCATTTCACCCCCTGCCATAGGCAGGGACACCTTCCACTGTCCCAGGCTGCTCCAAGCCACAATGTCCAACCTGGCCTTGGGCACTGCCAGGGATCCAGGGGCAGCCACAGCTGCTCTGGGCACCCTGTGCCAGGGCCTGCCCACCCTCCCAGGGAACAGTCCCTGCCCAATCTCCCATCCAACCCTGCCCTCTGGCAGTGGGAAGCCATTCGTCCTTGTTCTGTCACTCCAGGCCCTTGTCCCAAGACCCTCTCCAGCTCTTTTGGAGCCCCTCTAGACACTGGAAAGGGTTCTTAAGTTCTCTCTGGAGCCTTCTTCAGGCTGAACAACCCCATCTCTCTCATCACCTCCATGCTCCTCCAGCTTCTTGCCCCTGCCCAGCCTGGGCCACAGTGGCTGTGTCTTCACAGAGCTCTCCAAGACCACCTTGCTGGACACGATGACCACTATGGTGGCCCAGAGCCAGGTGCTGGAGTTGGAGGAGAAGGTGCAGGTGCTCACAGGCCAGAGGAACAGCCTGGAGCAGGAGCTGAGTGCCACCAGCACACAGCTGGAGAAGGAGAAGGTCCGTGTGGAGAGCATGTCCCGGCACGAGGAGGTACGGCCGGCTCCGGAGCGGGGGGAATGGCTGAGCTGCTGCTGGGTGCCAGGCTGTGGGGAATGGATGCCACAGCCCCACACAGGCTCACCCCCACCACAGTCCCTGCAGGCTAAGCAGAGTACCCTGCTGCAGCAGCTGGACAGCCTGGACCAGGAGCGTGAGGAGCTGCAGGCCAGCCTGGGAGAGGCCGAGGAGGACAAGGCCCAGCTGGCAAAGCAACTGGAGCAGAGCCAGGAACAGAGTGGGAAACAGCTCCAGGCACAGCAGGTGAGTGCTGGTACCCAGGTGTGGGGGACAGCCTGTGCCACAGGGCTATCAGGAGCCACACACTGCCCTGTCCCACAGCTAGTTTTCCCAGGAAGGATACTCTGAGGCCTAAGGTGATGTTACCACATGGCCACATCTTCCTGGGATTCCCTGGGGAAGAGCCCGCTCCCTCCAGCCTGTGCCAGACAAGTCTCTGGTTGAGTCAGGGCTGAGGGGAGCAGGAGAAAGGGACATACTGAGGTGCTTCCTCACACATCTTCAGTGTTCTGTTCTTGGACACCTGGACACACTCCACACTTCATGGTTTGTGCTCCTGCTTCCACACAGGGATCTCACAGCTAAAACCCTGCACATTGTCACTGTCCACTTCCCACTGCCCCAGGGAGGGGTGGGAGTTTTCCATGAGGGGCTGAGTCCTCACTCTTGCAAAGTTCATCTCCACCCTGCTGTGCCATGCAGGAGCTGCTGGACACGCTGCAGCGGGAGAAGCTGGCACTGGAGCAATCCATCCTGGAGTTGCAGGCAAACACATCCCGGCTGGAGGAACAGGCACAGGAGCTGAGGGAGCGGGAGAGGCTCCTGGTGTTCTTCCCTGATCTCCACGTCCCTACTGAGATGCAGTTTGAGAGTAAGGGAGCAAATGGCAGCGCAGTGGGTTTGTGCCTTGGGGTCTCCAGAGCTCCCAGGGGATCCTGCTGGCCCCAGACACTCCGTTTGTCCCACTGATATCCAGGGAGGAGCGAAGCTGTGACCATCCCAACGTGCCTCTCTGCATGGGTGCTGTGCATTCCATGTCTGGGCTAGGATATACAGCAGGATCAGGACATGGCAGAGCTTCCTTTGCCCACAGGGCTTGGGGTCCCAGCTGTGCTGGTGCTCCATGCCCGGGGCAGGCTCCTTTCCTTGGGAGGCAGGAGGGGTGCCCACACCTCTGAGCAGGCAGGCAGCAGCAGCAGCCTGGGCTCTGTTGGGTTTTGTTTGCAGGCAGCGGGAACTTGACAGAGGACATGGAGAGTCAGCTGCAGGCCAACAGCATCCGGATCGAGGTGCTGCAGCGGGAGAACGCGCAGCTCGAGGCTCTGCTCACCAAGGTGAAGGCAGCAGCCGAGCAGGGCATGCTCAAGGTGAGCTGGGTGCCATGGGGTGGGTGCTGTGTACCCCAAAACCACCCCATGGCCCCCAGACATCCTCTGGGGACCCCAGGAGGGCAAAGCCCAGGCTCCACACGGTGCTGGGAGGTCGCTCTGGTTCAACTGGTGTTGCCTGAGGTGCTCGGGGCTGGTTCCAGCTCCTTTCCCTCACTGTGGCCATTGTGCCACCAGCTGTGGTAGCCGAGGGCTGTGACTGGAGCTGAAGCTGGTGGGGGGAAATTTCACCTCCTCTTCCATTCCCCAGCTTGTCCCACAGGCCCAGCTGGGGTCCCAGCTCCACAAGGGGACTGACAGGCAGGACACTGGGTGAGTAGGAGCCCAGAGGAAGGGGATGGGGGTGGGTTCCCTGCTCCTCCTCCCCTTTAACTGCTCCCACCCCGCAGGTGGTTCAGCAGTGGAAGCAGCAGGGACAGCACAGGGACACCAGGATGCACTGACAAGGCCTGGCATGGAGCTCCCAGCAGCCAGCACTCCAAGCAGCTCCGGGCAGAGCCCACACTCCAGGCCAAACCCTGCCTAACGCTCCCAGTGCGATGCCTGGAGCTTGGCCTCCCCTCACACCGCACCAGGGTTCACCGCAAATAAACACAGATCAGTCTGAATTTCCTAACAGCAAATTGTCCTCCACCAGCTGCCACCTGCCCTGCCCAGGGGACCTCATTACCAGCTCTTTGTGCGTCAGGAAGGGGCATTCCCTTGGGAAACCTGGGCTCTGCCTGGTTCCTTGGGGAGCTGCTCCTGGGATGTTCCTGGGCACTGAAGCTCAGTCACCCATGGCTACACTGCTGCTGGAGTCCCCAGAAGAGCCCTGGGCTGATGCAAGGGCACAGCATGTGCTAACTCCTGCCAGGAACCATTCCTAAGAGGAGACAGGGATGTGGCCACACTTGGAAGAGGAAAGCAGATCTGGCCTGTGATGAGTAGTCCGAGCTGCTTTTAGCCCACCAGCACAGCCGCAACCTGGGAAAGTCATTCCCCCCTCCATGAGCACCCAGAGGGGATGGGAACCACCGAGTCACTGGTGCAGGCTGGCCCTGCCCTCTGAGCTGCCTCCCCAGCACCACGAGCCCCATGCAAGCCCAACACAAACCACACAGCCAGTCCTTGCTCCATGTTTAATAGGGATAGACACGTGCCATGTTGCAGCCTGTGGGGCAGGACCTGGGCAGGGCTCACGGCGTGTCCCCAGTCACTGTGCTGGGTGAGCCAAGCCCTGTGTTGGCTCTGCAGCCGACTCCTGCCATCCTTTCTAATAAATTATTATAAATAATGTGTCCAACCCCTGCCCTCCCACAGTGAGGCCATGAGTCACCCCACAGCCCTGCCAGCCCCCAGCCCTGGCAGGCCTGTCACCCACCTCCCCGAGGGGCTGGCACCACAGACAGGCTCTGCTTACCCTGCCACGGCCACCAGCAAATAGACAAAAAACCCCAAGTCTTAGAAAAATTGCTGTGAGCAGGGCAAGAGGGCAGCAGGACCAGGGCTCTCCCTGCCCCAGCCCCCACCCCGTTACACCCATGGGTGCCCCAAATCTTCCCTCCCCAACTACACATCTGGACCCCCCACCCCTCTACTCACACCTGGCAGGAGAGCCCTGAGTCGTTCCCTTTCTGAAGTCTGGGCACTGTGACAGGCACAGCCACACCAACCCTGCTCCAGCAGCAAGCGCCGCTTGCCGGGCACCCCCTGCCCCCATCCCTGTCCCTGGAGCAGCCGTGGGTCCGTCCCTGGAGTGTGTCCTCGGGCCAGCTAGCTGTCCGTGCAGCAGTTCCCTGCAAAGCAGGACACAGAGCCTTGGCACAGGCAGCCTGGCAGGCTCCAGGTCCTCACCAGCCCGTGCCCCAGGGTCAGTGGGGGCTCGGCGGGGTACCAGGACAGTTCTCACCCAGGATGTTGCGCTTGCAGAGAGGGCAGGTCTGCTGCAGCAGGAGCCAGGGATCCACACAGTCCCGGTGGAACTCATGGGAGCAGGGCAGCACCCGCAGCCACTGCCAGCAGGGGAGAGAGGGCACATATGAGCACAGCTGGGTGGCAGGGACACAGCCCTGACCCTGGCAGGGACACCCCAGCCCCGGCCAGCGACCGGAGGCTCGACCCAGGGTGGGCTCCAGTCCCACCTGACTCTTGTGGAACTGGTCCAGGCAGACAGCACAGCTGTCGATCTCGCAGGCCCGGCTCCGGGGTGGCTTCCTGGGGTGGTACCGCCGCGTTTTCAGCGCCAGCAGCCGCCGCCGGATGTGCTGCTTCAGGTCCAGCTGCGGGGGCAGAGCCGAGGGTCAGAGCCCACCCCACAACCCCCAGCACGGTGCACGGCAGAGACATTCCCATGTTCCCACGTTCCCATGTTCCCACGTTCCCACCTCAGTGTCTTGCTCCGACAGGTCCTGCCGTGACTGGCGCTGGGCCTGCACCATGACGCCGGTGCAGAGCAGCAGGGCGATCAGCAGGATGGTGTTCCACAGCTGCTGCAGGTACTTCTGTGGGGACAGTGTGGTGGGGATGGCAGCTGGGGACCTGGCCCCACTCCCAGCCCCATCAGAGCCCCAGCACCGTACCTGGACCTGCGAGCTGCTCTCCCCGGGGCAGATGACCCCCTGCCACTCCCCATAGAGGCCCCCTCGGGACAGGCCACAGGTGGACCACAGCGTGAGGGTCACTCCCTGCAAGGCAGGACGCAGCATTGCTGATGGCCACCGTGTCCAGCAATGTGAGAACACGTGTCCTTCCTCCTCCTCCACGGGAGGAGGAACAGTGCTGCCAGCTGCCCTGTTCCCATTGGATCCCTTCCCTTGCCTGCTCCCTGCAGCTGCTTCCCATGGATCAGGGAAGTCTGGCTGGCCACAGTCACACCCTGCTGTCCCACTGGCAGAACGAGGAAGAGGAGAACAGACAAACATACCAGGTTCTCCAGCAGCACTGCCTGGTATGTGATCTTCGCTGTAGCCCGGAGCCCACTGTGAGCAAAGAGAGAAGCGTCAATTCCATGGACACAGCAGGATCCAGGCACAGCTCCCCAGTGCCAGGGAGCACCCCCTCCCCACAGGGATGGGCAATGACTAAGGGGGACCAGAGGAATAGATAGGGGAGGTGACAGCAACACACTTCCTCCCGAGCTGTGCCCAGCCCTCAGTGACCCTGCACAGGGCTCTTTTTCCTAACCTTGTGCCTCAGTTTCCCCACGTGTGACACTATGGCAGCAATCCCAATGTCCCACATGTCAGGAGGACCGACAGGGTCCCACTTGGCTGGTGGTGAGAACAAACACCCACAGAGGTTGTGGGGTGCCACAGAGGTTGTTGGCTGGTGCCATGATGAGAACCAACTGGTCTGGATCATTTCTACTGAAAGTCTTACAGCTCTTGGCTGAGGCCACTGTCACACTTGCCACCAGATGGGAAGCCATAGAAGGGCTCCAGCACTGGGGAAGGGCTGGATCTGACCCAGATCTCCCCTGGAAATGTATCTTAACCCCAGCTGGCCCTGGCATGGCACAACACCATCCCAGCAAACACGATGGGCTGAGTCAGAGACCCCCAGGGTAGTCCCTGGGTGTCACAGCCTGCTGAGGGACAAGGCAATGGACAGGGGAGTGACAAGGCCCTCCCACAGCCCAGCCCTTACCGCAGCAGCGCTCCCAGCAGCCTGGTGACATTGTC
Organism: Pycnonotus jocosus; assembly: GCA_013400435.1. Lineage (NCBI taxonomy): Eukaryota > Metazoa > Chordata > Aves > Passeriformes > Pycnonotidae > Pycnonotus > Pycnonotus jocosus. The sequence continues at coordinate 15,868 of VWYP01013418.1, forward strand.
CGAGGACTGGATGACGATGACGGGCTTGGCGAGCAGCTGGGACAGGTCCAGCTGTACCGGGAGGGAAGCGGGGCCATGAGCGGGGCATGGTCCCAGCCCGGCCCCGCCACCGGCACTGCCCTACCTCACGGATGGCGTTCTGGTTCAGAGCCAGGATGAGCAGCGCTGAGGCCCCCAGCACCAGGGCTCGCTTCATCTGCAGGGACAGTGGGGACACCATCAGGGGACAGAGGGGCTGTGTCCGCAGCCAGCTCCTGTCCTGCTGCAGGAAGCACTCTGCAACTCTTTGCCAGGGTGAAGGGTCACAAGGGACCCAGGAGAGGTCAGAAGCTGTCAGAAACCCCCTGGCCACCAAGCACAGACCAAGATCCCCCAGATTTGGCCAGGAGACACCCCAGGTGACACCCCTGTGGGTTTGTGACCTGCAAACACCACGGCAGCCCTCAGGCCAGGCAGGGGACAGGGTCAGGCAGAGGATCACCTTGGTGACAACGGCAGTGGTGAAGGATTCCTCCTTGGCACCCCGGGGGCCCTCAGCCGGCTCCTCAGTGCCCACAGGCACCACCCCGATCCAGTTGTCGGCAGCGCCCAGCTCTGGTTCCACATCATCCACCTGGGGAGGTGGCAAGGAGAGGGAGAGCTGGAATGGATCTCAAGGTTCAAGACACTTCCAAAGTGCCCCATGCCCCCAAGGGTCCTGGGGAGCCAGGCATTGTGTGGGCACAGGGACAGCAGCTAGGGTAACACAGGGAACATGGCCTGGCCCCCACTGCCCCTCTGCCCCCACCTGCACCTCCTCTCTGCTGCTGGCCACACCTGAGCAGTGTGGCAGGACTGACCTACCCTGGTCAGTCCCCCAGTGTCTCTGACCTCCCTCCAATTCCCCAGGGCCCTTCAGTTCCCACTCCTCCCCAGCCTCATTCCTTTCCCAGTGCCCAAGGACTCACCCCAGCACCCAGTAGCTCACAGTGCCCACCGACCCCCCTCTCCCTCCC
>VWYP01013418.1:20253-38805 GCA_013400435.1 Pycnonotus jocosus
TGGGCTCCACAGCTCCCCACGGCACCCCAAACCCACCCGCATCACCCCCGCTCCCGGCCCCGGGGGGCGCCCACCGCCTCCTCCAGCCCTCCCATCCCAGACTCCAAACTCACCGGCATCACCCCCGCTCCGGGCTCCGGAGGGCTCCGCACCCCAAACCTACCGGCTTCACCCCGATTTCTGGCCCCGGGGACGTGCCATCGCCTTCAACCTCCATCCCGCCCCCTAAATCCGGCCCCGGGAGGCTCCCGCTGCCTCCATCCGTCATCCCGGACCCCAAAGGCACGGGCCGAGCCCCAAACACACGGGCCGAGCCCCACTGTGGCACTGCCCACCAGGGCAGGGCCGGCCTGGGTGGCTCCTGGGGGGACCATCCCGCTCGTGGGCCCGCATCCCTCTCCCATCCTCCCCCGGACTTGGGAACCTCCTACCTCACTGCCGGGCCCTTGGGACGGGGGTCTTCTGCCATCTCCATCCCACCTTGGACCCCACACTCACGGGCTGAGCCCCCCGCGGTGCTGCCCACCAGGGAAGAACTATCCCTGGTGTCCCACCAGACTGGGCACTGCCGAGCCCTATATTTTTCTTCCACGCTTCCCATGGGACTGGAAAACTTCCTTTCCTCACCGCCGTGATTGCGGGCCCGGGGACAGCCAGAGCTGGTGATTGTCACCCACCATGGCCCCCTCTGCCAGCCCCTCGTGTTTGGGTGCCAGCCGTTATCAGGGTTCAGTGCACCCCAACCACGAGGGCACCCCAGTGCTTTTATCTTATCGCTGCCTTTCAGACCCAGCCAAATTCCACGGGAGGGCAATGACCCCACCGGGTGCCAGCATGGGGGGGCAGAGCAGGCGTGGGGCACGGAGCCCAAACCGTGCCCGGTGCCAGCCGTGCCCTGGGCGGGCAAGAGAGGCGAGTGGCTGAACCCGTTCGTCCACCACCATCGGCTTTGTCCCAGTGTGAAGGAGCTAATCCTGGGTTTAATTACCCCTAAATTCAGCGGGAGATAAGCTAATCAGGCTCATTAAGGGGAGGGCCTCAGCTGGTACAGAGATTTGAGCCATAGCCTGGTTAGGGTGAGCAGAGCCATGTGGAGAAGGGACCCTGGGTCCCCCAAACCTCCCAATCCTGCACCCCAATACCCTCCTGCCTGTGCTAGAGGGCTGTGACCCACTGGGGGGGTCACAAACAGCGGGGGACACAGTCACCAGCTCCACTACAAAGGATGCCACTGCTGGGGACTGGTCTGCTTGGTCCCTCCCTGAGGGGACCCCAAATCCCCCAGTCCTGCACCCCAACACCGTCCTGCTTGTGTCACGGGGCTGTGACCCACTGGAGTGTCACTGAACCAGGGACATGTGGTGATCTGCTGGTGACTGGCTTCATCCCAGGGATGCCATTGGCGGAGCCTGGGCTGCCTGGTGCCTGCAAGACCTGCTCTGAGGGGCCCCAGCTTTCCCAACCCCCCCAGTCCTGCACCTTGACACCCTCCTGCCTTTGCCAGGGGGGCTGTGACCCATTGGGGTGTCACTGGAGCAGGGGTACACACAGTGACCACCTCCATCCATCCATCCATCCCAAAGGACATCCTTGGAGGGGACTGGGTCACCCAGTCCCTGTGTGACACCCCAGGAGGAACGGGGTGGTGACAGCCCACCCTCACACCTTATGCAAGGGCTTGGGGACACCTTGTGCTGGGGGACACCCAGAGCATGGCAGCCAGCCTGGGGACAGTCCCCTGCCAGGTGACCGCTGATCCTGGCTGCACATGGGGCAGGGAGGGGGCACAGGGTCACCCTTCTCCCCTGGGAGAATGTCCCAGTACTGGTTGGCATGTTTTGGGGGGGACAAGGAAGGGACAAACCTCCAGCCTTGATGCTTTTGGGGAGGATCAGGCATCCATTCACCAACTGTCCCTCTTGTCCCCACAGTTCCGGGAGAAGGTGCAGGACGTGCTGCCCTCCCTACCCTCCCAGGACGACTATTTCCTCCTGAAATGGCTCCGAGGTAACCCCAAAGTGGGAACAGCCCTGGTGGGGTGGGAGCCCCCATGGGGCTGGCAGGGGGCTGAGCTCTCTGCTCTCTTGCAGCACGCTCCTTCGACCTGCCCAAGGCAGAGGTGATGCTCCGCAAGGTGAGAGGGGCACCCTGCTTTGGGGGGACCCCGCTGTGCTGGAACATACCTGGTGTGGGCTGCCCTGCCATGGGCCACCAGCCCCAGCAAGGGGGACCTGCCCGTGGGGTTCACCTCGGCCCAAATCTCACCCTGGCCCACTCCGCCCCCGCTGCAGCACATCGAGGTCCGCAAGCACATGGACGCCGACAACATCATCGCCTGGGAGCCACCTGAGGTGAGTGTCCCTGGTCTCCTGGGGGTGGCCCTGGAGGGGACCGTGCCCCTGAGTCCCCTGGGGTGTGTGTGAGGTGCCCTGAAGCCCCCGTGCTCCTGCAGGTGATTCAGAAGTACATGTCCGGAGGGCTGTGCGGCTACGACCGGGAGGGCAGCCCGGTGTGGTACGAGATCATCGGGCCGCTGGACGCCAAGGGGCTGCTCTTCTCCGCCTCCAAGCAGGACCTGATCAAAAACAAGTTCCGGGACTGTGAACTGCTCCGGCAGCAATGTGAGCAGCAGAGTGAAAAGGTGGGAATCTGCCCACCCTCTGCTGGCCCCAACGGACCTGTGGGACCATGTCCCTGCCAGCTCCATGTGTCCACATCTGGTCTATCCCTACCAGTCGTCATTGTCCCCAGGCCTACCCTATCCCCTGTCCTGTCCATTGTCCCCTGTCCATGTCCCTGCCAGCCCCATATGTGCATGTCCATTCCCACAACTCAAAGTCCTCCCCAGCCCCATATCTTCCCAGCTCCCCATCTCTGGTCCATCCCTACCACACAATGTCCTTACTTGCCAGCCCTACAGGTCCATGTCCAGTTCATCTCTCTCAGCCCCACAAGTCCATGTCCTGCCCACCCCACCATGGACCACATCCCTGCCAAGTCCATATGTCCATCTCTGGTTCATCCTCCCACTCCACACCTCTGCATCTTGCCAATCCCACCAGTCCATATTCCTGCTGTCCCTCAGCCCATGTCCCTCTTCCAGCTCCCATGATGCCCCATCTCCCCACACCTAAACTTGAGAGGATGCTCTGGCTGGGGTGGCTACCCTGTTGACGCTACCCCATGCCTGGGCCCCCCCGTGAGTCCTGCCTGATCCCCCCCATCCTCCTGTCCCAGCTGGGCAAGAAGATTGAGATGGTGATGATGGTGTACGACTGTGAGGGCCTGGGCCTGAAGCACCTCTGGAAACCAGCTGTGGACACTTATGGGGAGGTGAGGGCTTCTGCCCACCCCCCTTCCTGCTAAACCACAGGGGTCTGGGCTGATCCCTGGGATGATGCAGGAACAGGTCCCTGCAGTGCCCTGCACCCTGCCGTGTCCTGGGTAGGGTCCTGGTGGGTGCATGGCACGCACCTGAGCTCCCTCCATCCTGCAGATCCTGTCCATGTTCGAGGAGAATTACCCTGAGTCCCTCAAGCGCCTCTTTATTGTGAAGGGTGAGTTTGGCCCTGGAGTCCTGCTCCCCTTATCCAGGTGCTGACACCCCCCTAATGCCCNCTGTGGCCTACAACCTGGTCAAGCACTTCCTGAGCGAGGACACACGCAAGAAGGTCGTGGTGCTGGGATGTGAGTCCTGATCCTCCCTGGGTTGTCCCAAATGGGGGTGACACATCCCCCCTCCACAGTCATCCCACCTGGGGGGATACTCCAAGTCCAGCCCTGCTAAACCTGCTGTCCTCCCCCCCAGCCAACTGGAAGGAGGTCCTGCAGAAGTACATTGACCCTGCACAGATCCCGGTGGAGTACGGGGGGACAATGACGGACCCTGACGGGGACCCCAAGTGCTCCAGCAAGGTAGGAGGAACCCCTGCTGGGTTCTTTAGGGGTGCTGGGCAGTTCTACCACCCCCACATCCTCCATCCCTTCCAGATAAACTACGGGGGGGACGTGCCCCAGCATTACTACGTGCGAGACCAGCTGGCACAGAAATATGAACACTCGGTCGTGGTCAATCGGGGCTCGTCCCACCAGGTCGAGTACGAGATCCTCTTCCCTGGCTGCGTCCTCAGGTGAGTGGTGGCCCCGCACCGCGGGGAGTGGGTGACAGCCACAGCAGTGTCCCCACGCCGCCACAGCACCGCCCCTCTGCCCCGCAGGTGGCAGTTCTGTTCCGAGGGCGCTGACATCGGCTTTGGGGTGTACCTGAAAACCAAGGTTGGGGAGCGGCAGCGGGCGGGTGACATGACCGAGGTGCTCCCCAACCAGCGCTACAACGCACACATGGTGCCCGAGGACGGCTCCCTCACCTGCACCACGCCCGGCATTTGTGAGTGCCGAGCCCTCCCCAGGGCGCTGTGGGGACCCCCAGGGCGTCCCCCGTGTCCCTGACACCCCTGTCCCCTGCAGATGTCTTGCGCTTTGACAACACCTACAGCTTCCTCCACTCCAAGAAGGTGAGCTACAGCGTGGAGGTGCTGCTGCCCGACACCGCCTCTGCCCAGCAGATCCAGGGGGAGTCCCCCAACCACAGCCCCTGAGCCCCCCCGGGCTGCACCGCGCCCCCAGGATGGCCCCACAGGAAGATGGAGCTGGGGCTGAGCCCCGGAGCTGCTGGACTGAGGCGGGGGCCGAGTGGGGCCGGATGGGGCCGAGGGCCCGCAGCCCCCCCAAACTCTGTGCCTTATGTGGGTCCCGCACCCACCGCTGCTGCTGCCTGGGGTGGGGAGTAAAGGGATGGACTGAGCGGGGTCTGCTCCAGTTTGTGGCCCTCCGGTGCCAGAACTGCCCCTGCTGCCCCCCTCAACCCTACAACAAGACCAGCTGCCCCTCAGCCCCTGAACTGCCCCCTCAGTCTCGTAACTGCTCCCCCCAGCCCCTTAACTGTGCCTCCAGTCCCACGATGGCCCCTCAGCCTCATAACTGCCCCTAGTACCATAACTGCCCTCAGCCACATAACTGTCCCCCCAGCCCCACAACTGCCACCCCAGCCACATAACTCTCCCTCCAGACCCGCAGCTGTCCCCGCAGCCCCACGAGTCCCCGCTCAGCCCCACAGCTGCCCCCGTGACCGCCGGTGACGCAAGGCCGCGGGGTCACGCACGCGGCCAGGCCCCGCCCCCGCCGCCATCCCGCGGGGCACAGACGGAACACGGGGGCGGGGTCATACAAATATGCAATGAGTGGGCGTGGTCTTGTGACGTAAGAGGGGGCGGGGCGTGCTGCGGGAGCGGTGGCGCGCGCCATGGGGCAGGAGGAGCCCGACCTGTACCGGGACACGTGGGTCCGATACCTGGGTGAGCACCGGGAACCGGGTACCGGGCACTGACACTGAGCGCTGACCCCGGGAACCGGGCGCTGACATTGAGCGCTGACCCCGGGAACCGGGCGCTGACTCCGGGAAGCGGGTACCGGCACCGGGCACTGACATTGAGCGCTGACACGAGGAAGCGAGTACCGGCACCGGGCGCTGACATTGAGCGCTGACACCGGGAAGCGGGCACTCACAGAGCACTCACACAGGGTACCAGCGCCGGGAGCTACGGGAGCGCCGGGAACCGGGTGCCGACATCGGGTACCCAGTACCAGCACCGGGCATTGACACTGGGCACAGGCACGGGGCCCTGGGCATTGACATTGGGCACTAACATCAAATACCGCCACCGGGACCGGGGCACTGGTATTGAACACTGACATTGGGTACCAGCTGCGCAAACGAGGCAGTGATACTGGGCACCAGCCCCGGTCACAGGGCACCGACACCGGGAACTGGGCAGTGACAGTGGGTACTAACCTCAGGAAATGGGGAGCAATGTTAGGCACTGAGTAGCGACATCAGGCACACACCAGGAACCAAGCACTGATACCCAGCACTCCTTTAGGAGCATGGCACCAGCCACTGTGTCGGGTATTGAGCACCAACCTCACATGCCAGGCACTCCACACCACACGTGGTACCAGGCACTGACACCCAGCACTGGTACCACAGAGTGCACTGGGCCCGTGGTACTGGGCACAGGGCACCGACACCCAGCACCAGGTACTGCACGCTGCACCGGACACTGATGCGGGTTCTGGTACCAGATATCAGCATCACACAGCCGGCCCTGGCACCGAGCATGGCACACAGGGTAACAGCACTGCACACTGGTACCAGGTACCTGTCACTGTCACCAGCACCGGCTAGTGGCACCATGTGTGGACACTGGATAGCAGGACTGGTTATGGGCACGGGGCGGAGACACAGATACCAGAAGGGGGCACTGTCACTAGCACTGGGCAGTCACAGACACCAGCAGTGGCACCGGTCACCCCCAGCCCAGCTGTCCTGGTGGCAGTGGGTCCAAGGAGACCCAGGCATTCCAAATACCCGCTGTGCAAGATCCATCCAGTGACACTGGGACACCCTGGATGGGTGACATGGGGACAGTCGGTCCCTGACCCTACCATCCCCTCAGGTTATGCCAACGAGGTGGGCGAGTCCTTCCGCCCACTGGTGCCCGTGTCGGTGGTGTGGGCCAGCTACGGTGTGGCCACCGCCTACGTGACTGCAGACGCCATCGACAAGGGTCGGAAAGCTGCCACTGTGAGTGCCACCCCCTCCTCGCCCCCCAGCCTCTCTGTCCCCACCCTTCCACTGACCCCTGTGTCCCCCCAGGCCCACCCGGAGGACCCCACCCGTGTGGGGGTGGCCGTGGTGGACACCTTCGTGTGGCAGGGCCTGGCCTCGGTGGCCATCCCCGGCTTCACCATCAACCGGCTCTGTGCCGCCTCGCTGGCCCTGCTGGGCTCCCTCACCCGCTGGCCCCTGCCCGTGCGCCGCTGGACCACCACTGCCCTGGGGCTGGCTGCCATCCCCCTCATCATCACCCCCATCGACAGGTAACAGTCACCGGGACACCCTGGGGCGGGGACAGGCGGGTGCCACCGGCCCATCCCCACAGCCCCGAGGGATGGAGCGCATTTGTCTCCTTGGAGACCGGTCTCGGTATGGGCTTGGGGCTGGGAGTAGAGGGTGATGATGGGATGTCTCCACTCCAAAGGGGCTTTGCTGGGGTCCGGCCAGGACACGTCCCTGCCAGGGTGGGGATTATCCGGAGCTGAGCTGGGATTAGCACAGGGAGGCTGTGCTAAAGCTGGGTTTGGTGGCGCTGGTGTCTCAGGGGATATTAAGGACAGCCCCACCCATCCCACATCACATCCACTGGCCCAGAGACCCCTTGGGACCCCGCTGACACCCTCTCCTGCTGCAGGACTGTGGATTTCCTGATGGATTCCAGCCTCCGCAAGCTTTACAGGACACCAGGAGAGCCCCCGACGTCCCACTGAGCACCACACCCCACGCACTCTGGGGAAACTGAGGCATGCTGCTGTGACCCACCTACTGTGACCCCTCACTCTGGTGACCCCCAGAGTGGCCACTCTGCTCCCCACTGGTCCTAATAAACCATTTCAAACATGACCTCGATGGGTGATGCTGAGGTGCCACCATGGCCAGGCCACCTCCTTTCTTGGCAGACACATGGGTCTGGGTGGGTCCCAATCCCTCAGGGGTCTCCACATGGGAGAGGGGGTCTCTGTCTGCCCAGAGCAGCCCTTCTCTTCCCACCCTGGAACCTCTCCATCTCCACAGCCTCATGGGACACCCTGGGGACTGTCCCCAAGGAGCTGCCACTATGTCCATGGTCTCCAAAGACATGAAATCCACCCAGCCAGGAGACACAGTCTGCAGCAGCACAGGCTGAGACAATGCCACAACACCAGGAAGCCACATCTCCAGGTAGCTGGTGGAACCTGGAGATGTGGCTTGCCAGTGTAGGGGCACATCTCCATCCCTTGGTGGCATCCACACGCTACCAACCAGGAGAAGCTTTAGAGAAAGCAAAACCACATTTATTGGTGAGAAAGAGGCTCTGGTCCCATCTCGTTCTGTTTCTCTGTTTCTCTGAGGAGCAGGGCTCCCACCACACTCTGCAGCTCAACCTGGAAGGGGCACCTCTGCCTGGGTGGCCGCTGTCCCCTCCGGGGTCTGCCCAGGCACCAGGTGCTCAGGGCCAGCCCCAGCAGCACCCCCAGCACAGTGACCACCAGCACAGCACTGCCCACCAGGGCCAGCCCAGCCAGCAGGAACCTCCTCACCGTCTGGCACAGCGCTGGGAAAGGCAAAAAACACACCTGGGGGTCAGAGAGGAGTTCAGCACAAGGGGTGGGGGTTTTGGGGACATGGGAAAGGGTTTGGGTGTCCCTCACCTTTGTACCATGGCACCTTCTCCTTCTGCAGCAGCACTGGTCCAACTGTCTCCCACTGGAGAGTCCCCTCTCCTGGGCATGCTATGGGAGGATGTGTCCAGTGCAGTCCAGCCCAGGTCCAGGAGCCCTCCCCAAGAGCCCAAAACAACATGGGGCCACCCTGTCCCACCCCTGGTACCTGGCGTGTCTCCACGGAGAGTGTCAGCAGCGGGACAACCGGTGTCACAGCAGTGGCATGGGGCACTCTGGTCAGGGTCCTCTGCATTATGCCAGCTGGGAGAGGAGAGGACAGAACTGGTGGGAGCAGCTCTAGGGGTCCCCAGACTTCACTACAAGACCCACACGGTGCCACCCCAGAGGAGATGTCTCCAAGCACCTCCTCAACACATCTGCAGCATCAGGGAGCTGGGACCTGTGGCAGTGCCACCAGCTGCCATCAAATAAGAGGTGACATCCACACCACAGTGGGGTGACTTGGTCTTCCCAGAGGTGGGTTCTGCCCCCAGCACACCCGTGGGGTGCTTGTGTCCCCAGACACCCAGTGTACCTGGCCGTGGTGTGGCTGTAGAAGCAGGACCTGATGGCACGTCCTCGTCCCCATGCCATCAGCAGGCAGTGCATGTAGACCTGCTGGGACACCGTGTCCTTCCTCAGGGACCCTGCTCTGCTTCCACACGACCTCATGGGGCTGAGGCCACCCCAGCAGGAGCACCGTGTCTCAGGATGGACAATGTTTTGGGACACCCACGTCATCCCCCTCCCCGGGACCTCCATCCCACCACCAAGGGCATCATCTCCACCTCACCTCCTCTTCCTCAGGCTCACCCTCCAGAGTGGGGGCCAGGATGGAGAGTCGGAGGACAGACTCCCCTCTCTGGTGCCGGACAGACACATTCCCCAACTCCTCCCCGTGCAGGCATCTGTGGCAGGAGAGTGGCACAGGACATTCCAGGGCTGTCTCCAGGCTCTGGACACCCCTTTCCATCAGGAGGTCCTGCAGGACCCCAGGGTGGCTGGAGAAGGAGCCCCTACTTCCTGCCCCACCAGCACTGAACCATGGCTGTTCACCACCATGAAGACTCTCCTGGAGTGTCCTGGCTGCTCCGTGGTGGTCCTGTAGCACTGATCCACGTGGATCTTCATGGAGATGCTGGGACTGAAGTGGACACTGGCTTCCAGGTGGATCATAGAGCCGGAGCTGAGCACTGGCAGCTTCTCTGGAGTGGCACTGGAGTCCTCTGAGAAGTGTGGTTTCAGCATGACACCCCCAAACCTATCCCACCAGGGATGGGGCACCAGACACATCCCAGCCCAGCATCCACCAGTGTCTTGGCCCCCATCCCTACAGCTTCTCCCTTCCAGAACCCACCCCCTGTCCTGACTCTGTCCCCCAGAGCTACAGCACCTTCTTGGACCCCCCTCCTGGAGCTGAGAGGGACCATCAGGGGCACAGCTGACCCCCAAACCCCACTGTGGTATCAGGCACAGGATTGGGAACATCTCAAAGCCCTACACCCTCCAGAAGGACAGGTGGGGAGTTCCTGCAGGGACAGCTGCCTTTCCTGGTTGTCCTAGTGCTGGGGCCAGCCCGGAGAAGGCCCTGACTGCTGCTGGTCGAGCCCAAGGGTCCTGACTGGATCCATCCCATGGTCTCACCCCACAGTGTTTTCCTGCAGCACCCCCAGAGCACTCACCATCCAAGAGCCTCAAGGTGAAGTTCATGATGGGCTCCTCAGAGTGGGGCTGAGCAGGAACCCTCCCTGTCCCCATGCCTGAGGACATCACTGGAGCTGTCACTGTATGACCAGGTGGCTCTGAGGCAACTGGAACCATGGTGGTCCCTGCAAGAGGAGGGCTGAGCCAGCAGTAGCATGTTCCAGACACAGCAGAGACATCCATGTCCGCAGGTGTCTCCAAGACTTGTTGGGGACAGGTGGCAACAGCACAAAGGCAGGGAGAGCAGCCAGGAGCACATCAGAGGCTCCTCTGTCCCCAGCCCCACCTCAGCAGGAACACACTTGCACTATGGGAATACACCAGGAGCATTCCCAGCACTGTGACCCTGCCCAAGGCTGGGGACAGACCAGGAGCTGCCCATGGGGTGGGACACCACCATCAGCAGCCATAGACCCCACCAGTGCCTCTGACCCCCACACCTCTCAACCCCAAACTGGTCCCACCAGCCCTGCCAGGACCTTGGAGGAGCTCCTGGCAGCCCCTTGCCCCAACCCCCAGAGCTTGGGATCACTTTAGGAAGGCTCCTCTCCGACAGGACAGTCCCCAGGTGACCATCAGGAACCAGCGTGGAAATAGCAAGGGGCACCCACCACCCATGGTACAAGCAGTGGGAGGACTGAGGGGGATCCCAGCCCCACTCACCTGCCACCTCCAGCACAGCCCCACACACCAGCACCAACAAACACAGCCCCATCCCCAGGGAGCAGCATCCCCACCCCACCAGCTGGGGGTCTTTAAGGACTTGGGGCTGGGTGTCAATGGGTCCCAGCTGGCACTGATGGGGTTGGGGGCTTTGCTTGGTCTCTGCAGCCATCAGCAGCCCCACACCTGGGGTTGGTCCCACTCTCACACCTTCCCAGTCCCACCACAAGAGCCTGTGCTTATCTTCCAGCTCCATTCCATCTCACAGTCCCAGTGCCACCACTCACACTGGTCCTGTGGGTGGTCCTGAGCATGATCCCATCCCCACCAGTTAGTCCTGGTCCCATACTCACCAATCAATCCTGTTCCCAGGTGCGGTGCTGGGTCTCCCATGTCACTGTTGTGGTCCTGGTTCTCAGCAGGGTGCCCCATCCCCACCAGTCAGTCCTGGCCCTGTGCATGGTGCTGCTCCCATTTTACTCGGTCCTGATCCAACCAGTTTGCCCTGATCCCAGTTCACCACATGGCCTGGTGCCATCACTCAGCCTTGGTCCCTTGGATGTGCCTGGTCCCACCTCACGGCTCCTAAGCCCAGCACAGTTTTGACCCCACCATTGTCAGGATCCCATGGCTGATCCTGGTCCCACCAGAGACTTCCAGGCCCCAGCACCCCTGCTTGTCCCATCACAGCTCTGCTTCCAGCCCTGCTGGAGAGGAAGGACACTTGGGAGCAGCAGTATGGTCACAGCCAGGACAGAGACCTGGTGAAGTGCTTGTGTCCCTGGATCCTGCCTGTCTCAGGTGTCCCCATCACAGCCCCAACACGCCCCCAAAGGCCTCCTCTGAGTGGGCTGGGCAGAGGTACAGGGAGCGTGGAGAAGTCCCAGTGGAAGTCCCATTGTCATCCCTGAAATAGGGTGTCCCTCATCATCAGCACAGCTGGAACGCGGTGGCACAAGTGGTTTGTGTCACCAGTGATGGCTGGTCCCACAGCTCTGGTGTCCCTGTGAAGCCAGCAGACCTTCCTGGGGGCACTTTCACACCATGGGGATGTCCCCCAGCACCCAGCAGGGACATTGGGGACATACTCAGGCACCCCACTTGCACTGAGGGTCTCATTCCTCAGCACTGCTTGGGGGACACAGGGCCCCCCAGCCCCAAGACTGATGGGGACAGTTGTGCCAGCACCCTGGAGCTCCTCCCAGAAGGAACAGGGACTGGCTGAGCATCATGCTCATCCCCATCTATCCCATCCTGGAGAAGTAGGAGATTGCTGGAGACCAGCTGGGCAATCCTTATATCAAAAACTACCAAATACACCATTATATTACAAAAGTAAATTGGATTTTTAATTTCTGATCTTTACAGAAGGAGCTGAACACAAGTGGGGGAACAAGGAGGCCTCTTTGCTGGGGGGGGGTGGCTCAGCCACAGGTGCCACCTCTGTGCCCAGCCAAGGCTACTCTCAGTGGGACACAGTGTCACCGGTGTCATCCAGCCCAGCTGGGATGCACGAGGTTTGTCCCCAAGGCAGGATGGGGACTGGGGATGGCCCCTGCCCTCAGCATCCCCACCGTGCCTGGGATGGCATCACAGGGACAGTCCCACGGCACCCACTCCCATCTCCTCCCCATGCCAGTTGTCACCAGACCCTGTTGGCCTTTTGGGATGTCCCCTGTGGGGACCAGGGCCACGGGGCCCTCTAACTGGGATGATGGGGCGCAGGGATGTGGTGCCCTTTGCCATGGGGACGTGTTGATAAAGGCTGGGGCTTTTGGGGTGGGTTTTCCAATCTCCAATTGGTTTCAGATGGCTCTGGGTCACAGCCTGGCATGGAGTGATGGCTGTGGGCAGGCTGAGAACATGCTGCACTCATCACACCCATGGGCTGAGACAGTGCAGCAGGTTCTGGCATTCCCACACCCAAGAACCAGGGCTCAGTGGGGTGATTTGAGGAGCCTCCAGAGAGTTGGGTTCCCTGTGGGCATCTCTGCCCACCCTGGCCAAGGGAGACCCTCTACCACTGCTGTCCCAGCACAACCCTGCCTGCATCTAGCAACCTAGTGATGGATATCCTGCTCCTGCTGCGACGAGGCCACATCCTTCATAAATCCCTCCTCCAGCTTTTCCACGGGGAAGGAAGAACTGGATCCTGCAGGAAAACACCACCCCTGAGCCCCCAGTCCTTGACCCTGCTGATGGAGGCAGAGTCTCCACTCTCCTGCCCAAGCTGGGGCTCTGCAGGAAGGTGATGGAGGATCCCCCCAAAAGTTCCTGGGCTCCAGAGCCTCCAGCCAGTTCCAAACTGAGAGAACCATGAGTAACAAAAATGAAAGCACCTGGTTCTTCCCCAGGGAAGCGGAGCACCTGCCAGCCCCTACCACTTGAGGAAGTCCCGCACGTAGCTCCACAGCTTGGTGATCCAGAGGTTGGCCCCCAGCTCAGTCAGGTACTGTATTTCGGGTGTCAGCATCTTGCGGCACAGCTTCTGGTGCTTCTTGCTGATCTTCTTCTTCAAGTTGTACCCCAGGATGGTCTTCTCCCCCAGGGGCTGCCAGGGCTGCATGGAGGACTCCTGGATGGCGCTGGCGTCCACGGCGTGTCCCCCATCGATGCAGATGCTGGTCATCTTCTCGTTCTCCCTCTGCAGCTCGGCCACGTCCCTGGCCATCCTCTCCCTCCCGTAGGCCTCCACCTTGCGCCAAAAGGTGGCATTGAAGTAGCGGTAGAGCTTGGCGTCGATGAGGTTCCAGGCGGTCGCCCGCTCGTACAGCTCGGGGGTCAGCCGGGACACGGTGGAGCCCTTGCGGGCGTTGAGCTTGAAGTAGAGGACGTCCTCCAGCTGCCAGCACAGCAGGTCCTTGAGCAGCACCAGCGACTCATCAAAGTACTCCAGCAACATGACGAGGTGGAAGCGGCGGTCGATCTCCTGGATGTGCTCCTCCACCAGCGGGCTGTTGGGGTCCATGCTGCTGTCGTAGCCTAAGTCGAAGAACAGGAGGTTTTGGAGGTAGTGAGCGTTGAACCCGTTGGGGTCGTAGTAGTGCTGGGGGTCCCGCAGGAACTCGTCCAGCTTATCCTCCCCCGTGATCTTCCAGGTGAGGGGGATGACGGGCCCGAAGTAGTGGAAGGAGGACTCGAAGAGGTACGCGGGGTCCCGCAGCACCGTCACGAAGGTGGTGTCGGGCGGCAGGAGCTTGCGCACCTCCTCGTAGTGGAAGCGCATGTGGTTGCAGATGATGTTGAAGCACACCCCGGGCCGGTAGTGCTGCACCTGGCTGCGCTCGAAGAAGGACGGGTAGCAGAAGTCGTTGCGGCCATTGGGGAAGGCGAATTTCAGGCGGTGCTTCTCCCCGAAGCGGAAGAGGATGTTGAGGATGGTGCTGCTGGCGGTCTTGTGGGTCTTCATGAACATGACGTTGAGCTTGGGCCGGCAGCTCCACCCGGAGGCGCTGCCCGTGCTGTTGGACGGGGCCAGAGCCTGGGCGGGGGGCAGGTGGGAGGAGCAGAAGGGGACGGGGATCCTGGGTGAGAGAAGGGGCAGAGCACCATGGTGAGAGTGGCATCATCACTTTGAAGGGATGTTCTGTGCTGGAGGAGCTGGGTCTGGGTCTGGGTTCTGGATCTGGGGACAGGTGCTGCACCTTGAGAATATATGCTGACCTGGGAATGGATGTTGGACCTGGGGGCAGGTGCTGGACCTGGGAATGGGTTCAGGAGATGGGAATAGGTGCTGGAAATGGAAATAGAGCAGGTGGTCTCCATGGGCATGGCCATGATGGTACCAGTGGAGGTGATGCCAAAAAGTGCATTAAGGGGAACTCTCTATGGCCACAACTGCACGGAGAGGAGCTGATAATATTTTTATGAGGTATGAGAGCTCTCAACCCTTTGTAGGATCTATGGAAGAAGCTTGGGAGCTCTCAACCTCTTGTAGGATCCATGGAGGAGGCTTGGGAGCTCTCAACCTTGTGTAGGATTCATGAAAGGGGCCCAGGGAGCCCTCAGCCCTTTGTAGGATCTGTGGAGGAAGCTCAGGACCTCTCAATCTCTTGTAGGATCCATGGAGGAGGTCAGGGACCTCTCAATCCCTTATAGGAGTCATGAACCCCTCATGGGATCCATGGAGGAGGTCTAGGAGCCCTCAACACCTTGTGGGATCCATGAAGGATCCAGCAAGGGAAATAATTCCAGAGCCTGGTCCCACAGATGAGTTCATGGGCCCTGGAGGAGCATGTGAGGCCACACAGAATGTTATCTGAGATGCCTGGGGCAGCGAGCAGATCCTGCAGAGCCCACAGAATAGAGTGACTTTGAACATCTGTAATGTACTCGCCAAACTGATCCTTGATAAGGATCCTATCCAGCAGCACCAGGCTTGTGAGGCACGTGAACTTTGTTTACCAGCTTAGAGATTATTTTGATGACAGGTGGCACAGCCAGGAGCTGAGCACTGTGGAGCTCTGGCAGTGAAAGAAACCAAGACTTGAGTCCTGTCCTGTCCTGTTCTGTCCTGTCCTGTCCTCTCCTCCCCTCCCTTCTCTTCCCCCTTTCACCTAGGAGCAGTGAGTGCCCCAGGGCGTGTCCCCAGCCCTGAAGGGAGTTGGTGGCCATGTCTCCCCTGGCTGTGGAACAGGGTGCAGCCTCCAGCAGGAAGGGGACATCTTGGTGTGAAGCCACCAGGGTCTGGAAAGACCAAGGGCCATCTCCATGTCCCCCACGTCCAGCTGGGGGTTCCTGGTGTGGAACAGAGAGACCAAGCTGTGGCGGGGATATGCAGGGACCCCAGACTCACTCAGTGACGCTGACTTGCAGTGGGGGGACGGCATAGGAGTAGAGCAGCAACATGAAGCTGGTCAGGAGGGTCCCCAGGACCAGCCCCTTGCACATGGACCTCCAGGGCTTCCCATGCCACAGCATCCTGGTCACCTGCAGCCAGAGAGGAGAGACGTTGGCACCAGGGACACGGGGACCGGGAGGCGTGTGGCTTGAACGAGGCATGTGGACATTTCATGGGCATGGCAATTCCCAGGCAAGCATCTCACTGGCGCCTGGCATAACCAAGACATGGGCACAGCAGACCCGTGGCCCAGCAGCTCTACCCGCCCAGCCGACCTTTGCCCGCCCTGGGAAAACTGAGTGATTCCCAGGGCGACTCCCAGGCTGGAGGGAGAGGCTGCAGGGCTGGGATTAGGGGAAGGGGGAGCTGGGACATGGACAGTGCAGGGGCTGAGCGGGCAGCTGAGGGACAGAGTGGCCGCTCTCCACCGGGACACCACCAGCACAGGCAGGAGCTCCCTGAGGGCACTGGGATCCATCTTCCCAGGAAAATCTGCAGGAGCAGGAGCTGCAGCAGCTCGGGATGGTTTGGGTGCTGCAATACCCTCCCAGCACAGCCTCTCTGGCCCTGGCACCAGCACTGGAGGGCTTGGGGGTCCCTCTGGCCGTGGCAGCTCGGGCTGGTCCAGGGTGTCGGCCAGGGATATGGAACTGGGGACAGAGGGGTGCAGGCAGGATGGCACCCCCAAACACACAAGACACACACACTCACACAGGGCACACACAGGGGCACACACAGACACCCCCATCCCCTCGTGTGCTCATGTGTGCACCAGGGCACACACATGTATCAATCCATGTTCATAAACACACACCCACACCCATACACAAAATGTGCGCACACATCAGTCTTGTTTACACATACACACACGTGTGTGCACACACAGACACAGACATGCAAAATGTGCACACACATCAGCCCTGTTCACACACACACAGAGACACAGACACGCAAAATGTGCACACACATCAGCTCTGTTCACACACACACAGAGACACAGACACGCAAAATGTGCACACACATCAGTCCTGTTCACACACACACACGTGTGCACACGTGCACATACACACGTTTGCACACACACAGACACGCTCACAGAGTCCCTGTTCCCGCTGTCCTCTCTCCAGCGCTCCCCCCGTGGCCCCCATCTCTGTCCCCTCCCTCCTCCCAGGACACGGGGGTCACCCTCACTGTGACACCGCATTGCAGCACAGCCGTCCCCTGCGGCGGGACACGGGGACACGGGGACACGGGGACACGGCACCCGTGACCGCAGCCCTCCACAGCAGAGCTCCGCGCCCGGGAGCGCCCCCGAGCTGGGGGCTGAGCCCCTCCGGCCCCGCATCCCCATTTAGCGGCGGGAGCAGCATCGCCTGCCTGCCCCAGCTCCCGCTGCTCCCGCTGCTCCACATCCTCTGGAATCCTTCGGGCCAAGGCTTGCTGAGTTCCCAACTGAATAACACCCCCAGAAAAAAAAAACCCGGTCTCCCACCCCCGCCTCGCATCACCCCCTCAGCGCCCCACACCTCCCGCTGACATTCCGGCGGGATGAAATCCCGCTGCGATGAGCGGCGATCACAGCCCGGCACATCCGAGCCCCCGAGCCCCCGAGGCAAAACCCCCCCGGTTCCCGGCTCAGCCCCAGCCCCGCGGTTACCGGCGCCCGGCGATCCCGGGGTGCCGCTGCTGCCGCTGCTCCCCCGCTCCGGCCCCCCCCGGCTCGGATCGCCTCGTGCTGCCGAGATTTCCAGCTCGATGAATAATGAATGGAAAATGCAACCGGAGCCCCGGGCTGCGGCCGGGCGCTGGGCACAGCGCCGCGGACAGGGAGGGAGCTGGGAGAGAGGCACCTGGAGCCCCCGAAAAGCTCATCCAAGTCCCCCCCACTTCCCCTGGAGCCGCGACCGCTGCATCAGGCAGGGCTGGTGCATCCAGCCTCTTCCCGAGTGGTTTTCATGTGGATATGGGCATGCACGGTGTCACCACGGGAGGAGCAGGTGGCTCTGACTATATCCCAAAACCACCGTGTGGGTGGGAATGCCAGAGGGCTCCATGTGCCCAGGAGTAGCGGGAGTTCTGTTTTACATGGTGGCTGTGATTCCATCACGGTCACCACCTGGCACCACCCGGAAAAGCCACTGGAGAGGGCTGGGGAGACACCCACTTTTGTGGGTGCTGCCAGGCAAGAGCGGGGCTGGCACCAACTCCACTGGAGTGAGTGAAATGGCACCATGACCCCCTCTGAAGGATCCCCCTCTGAAGGATCCCAGTGAGTCCAGACGGGTCCCAATGGATCCTGATACACCCCTATGGGGCCCCACCAGGCTGCCAGGACCACACAGCACCCCATTCTGGAGCTCTGGGATGCCAAGGGGATGCCTTGCTCCACCCTGCCTGCCTTCCTGGGGTGGTTCTGGCAAACACTTCCCAGCCAAATACTCTATTGACTTTGCCTTCAGTGAGCAGCTTAATTATTAATAGCTCGTAAGGAGAAACGTGGTGCGCTGAGTGTTCTCCTGGGGCTCCCACGGGTGAGGGCTGGCCGTGGCGCCAGCCGGCTGAGATGCCCAGCCGGAGAACACGGCTGCACCCACCGGTTACCTCCAGTTACCCCTGGGCCAGGCCAGGCCGGGCCACGAAACTCTGCAGCCACGTCTGCACGTCCCAGCAGCTCCTCATCTCCCTGGGGGCATCCTAGAGTCTGCTTTTGGGTTTTCCCTAAAGGGTCAATTTTTTTAGGGTCAAGCCCCTGCCATACACAAGGCGCATGCACCTGCTTGCTCCTGATCCCACAAATCCACAGACACTGTTTTCCATCCCACACAGGCACGGTGCTTCCTTCCCCTCTATCCCCTCTGTGCTCCATGTGTACAAAATTCCCCCCCATCATCCTGCCCCATAGAGCTGCTTCGTGAGCATCCCACTGCCCCCGCAGCATCCCAACACCCCCTCAAGCATCCCACTACCTCCTTATCATCCTGCTGCCCCCCCTAGCATCCCACTGCCTCCCAAGCTGCCCAACAAGC
>VWYP01013418.1:53690-78276 GCA_013400435.1 Pycnonotus jocosus
CGGCGGGCGGGGGCAGCCTGCGGCCCTGGAAGCCCGACCCGGGGCAGGCGGACGGGGGGCGGCCTCCGCCGGGGCCGGGGCCGGCGCTGTCGCTGACCCTCAGCGTGCTGGCCTGGCTGGGCACCGGCACCACCATGGCCGGCCTCAACAAGTGGATCTTCGCGGCGCACGGGTTCCGCTACCCGCTGCTGCTCTCGGCGCTGCACATGCTGTCCGGCGTGGCCGTGGGATACCCGCTGGGCTGGGCACGGGCACCGGGCCCCCGGCCCCGCGCCAGGATCTACCTGCTCAGCCTCACCTTCTGCACCAGCGTGGCCCTGGGCAACCTGGGCCTCAGCTACGTGCAGCTGGACGTGGCCCAGGCCGTGGCCACCACCACGCCGCTGGTGACGCTGGTGCTGGGGGTGCTGGGGGGCCGGCGGCCGCACCCGCTGCAGTGCTGGGCTATGGGGCCGGTGTGTGCCGGGGCCGCCTGCAGCATCGCCGGCGGGCTCTGCTTCTCCCAGCCCGGCTGTGGCTTCCTCCTGGCCGCCACCGTGCTCCGCGCCCTCAAGTCCATCCAGCAGAGTAAGTGCCGCTCGTCCCTGTCCTGCATGTCTGCCCGCCCCCGGGGCACGGGGGTGCTGGTGTCACCTTGGTGCCATCCCCGGTGCTGGGGTTTCTCCCTGCTCGCCCTGCCACCCGCTGTGCATCCTGGTGTCACCCCAGCCCCAATGCTACCCCACCCTCTCACTGGTGTTACCCCAGTGCCACCGTTGTGCTGGTGACACTCCCTGCCCACCCTGGTCACTGTGGCACCACCCAGCTGTGGTGGCACTCACTCCCAGTTTCACCTCAGCCCCGGTGCCACCTGCTGTCCTTCTTGGTGCTGGTGCTACCCTTGTATCATCCCACCCCTTGCCCACTCTGTTTCTGGTGCCACCCCAGAGCCACCCTTGCCCTTCTCTGGGCTGTGTTGTGCTTGTGGCCCTGAGATGTCATGACTGTAGTTTGTCAGTAATGACACCATTAGTGTCCCTGTGGTGTCCTTGGGCCGGGGGAGGGTGGAAGTGCCCTGGCTTGGCACAGGGTCACCCAGCCTGTCCCATCCCTGTGGGCTGCTGGACTCCCTGTGAGTCCCCCCATCCCAGGGACTTGAGTGGCTGCGGTGCCACCCGGGCCGTGGTGTCCTTGGCAAATGGCAGTGAGGAGCCAGCTGGAATGTTTTTGGCTGGGAAAGGAGTGTTTCCTCTGGAGCCTGTGACTCGGGGCACTGTGGGGACAGACTCTGGCATGGGGCCCTGTGCCCGCCCCAGGGGCTCCATGGCTGTACTGGGGTGCTGTGGCCCCCCAAGGGACACCACTGCTCATCATGCCACTGCCCTGTCACCTTTTCACCCGTGATGGGACATGGACAGTGGCCCTGAGGAAGATAGAGGCATGTCCATGTGTGGCAGCCAGCCCTGCTGTGCCTCCTGTCCGCACTGTCCTCGGATGACCCAGAGCAGGGGACATGGGGACAAATGCTCTGAAACAAGCTGGGAAAGCTGCCCTGTTCAGCCCTCCCTGTGGCACTCTGGCCCCAAACACAGGCACCCTTGAAAGCAGATGCTCTCTGAATAAGGGCATTCTCAGAGTGGGACACCCCCTGAACCAGGGCGCCCCTGAACCAAGGAATCCCAGATTTTCCCCTTCCCTGAACAGAGACACATCCAAACCAGGAAACCTCTAAACTGGACCCCCCCCTGCAAACCAGGGCACTCCCAGCCCATGGAAGGAGCTTCCCCCCCATTTTCCCCTTCCCAATGAGATTTGAGATTCCTTTACTGCTTGGTCTCGCGTTGGCGGGTGTGTCCCGTGGGTGCTGGGTGTCCCTGTGGCAGGTCAGTGTTCCCGTGGGATGTCCCACTGACTGTCCCCTGTCCCCCTAGGTGTGCTGCTGCAGGAGGACCGTCTGGATGCGCTGTCTCTGCTCGGCCTGACCTCCCTGCCCAGCTTCGTGCTGCTGTTTGGAGCGGCCGTGGCGCTGGAGCTGGGCCCCTCGTGGCAGGGCGTCCTTCGCCCCGACGCCGCGCTCTGGGGCTGCGTCCTGCTCAGCTGCCTGGGCTCCGTCCTCTACAACCTGGCCACCTCCTGCCTCCTGTCCCTCACCTCGGCCCTCACGCTGCACCTCCTGGGCAGCCTCACCGTGGTGGGCAACCTGCTGCTGTCGCGGCTGCTGTTTGGCACTCGGCTGGGCGCGCTGGGCTACGCCGGCGTGGCGCTGACGCTGGCAGGGATGGTGCTGTACCACCAGCCCCGGCTCCTGGCAGCCTGCTGGGGGCTGCGGGGGCTGCGGCGGCACCCGCGCCACGAGTAGGGACCCACGGGGGGATTGGGGCCAGGAGGGCTCTGGGGGAGTGCTGTGCACTTGTGTGCCAGCGTGTGTGACTCTGCACGTGTGTGCCAGCGTGTGTGAGCCCACGCATGCTGTGCCTGTGTGTGCCAGTGTCTGTGACTCTGTTCACATGTGTGCCAGTGTGTGTGACTCTGTGCCAATGTGTGTGACTCTGTGCACATATGTGCCGGTGTCTGTGACTCTGCACGTGTGTGCCAGTATGTGTGAGTCCACATGTGCTGTGCCTGTGTGTGCCAGTGCGTGTGACTCTGCACGTGTGTGCCAGTATGTGTGAGTCCACATGTGCTGTGCCTATGTGTGCTGGTGTCTGTGACTCTGCACATGTGTGCCAGTGTGCACACACGGGTGCTGAGGTGCACACGTGTTTCAGCGTGCATGGCTGTGTGTACGTGTGTTTTCTGGTGTGCCCAGATGTGAGTGTACACATCCTGCTTTGCACAGTGTACACGTGTGCTGGTGTGCACATGGATGTGCTGGTGTGTACACGTGTTACGTGCACAGCTGTGAGCATGTGTGTTGAATTGCACACTCAGGTGTGAGCGCACAGCCCTGTGCTTGTGGGTGTGCACAAGCTCTGCAGGTGTGACATGCCTCTGTGTGGGACATGTGTGTGTTGATGTGTATGACCCTGCACACATTGGTGTGCACAGCTCTGTATGCATGTGCTGGTGGCCACAGGCTCTACATCCAAGCAGGTCTTGTGCTTGTGGGCACATGTGCATGACTGTACATGTGCAGACTGTACATAGGTGAGTGTGTGGCACACCTGTGCATTGGTACAGACTGTACATAGGTGTGTGTCTGTGGCATACGTGTGCATTGGTACAGACTGTACATAGGTGAGTGTATGGCACACGTGTGCATTGGTACAGACTGTACATAGGTGAGTGTGTGGCACACCTGTGCATTGGTACAGACTGTACATAGGTGAGTGTGTGGCACACCTGTGCATTGGTACAGACTGTACATAGGTGAGTGTGTGGCACACCTGTGCATTGGTACAGACTGTACATAGGTGAGTGTCGGTGTGGCACACCTGTGCATTGGTACAGACTGTACATAGGTGAGTGTCTGTGGCACACGTGTGCTGGTGTGCACAGCTCCATATGTGTGCTCAGGTGTGTGCTGCTGGAAGGTACCACTGTGCACAGGGGCTCTGTGCAGGTGAGCAGGTACCTGTGTGTGCACTGGCTTTGCACATGCCCACACACAGGGTGGGCACGCCCAGGGACGTGGCTCTGGATACACAGCTCTGGATACACAGCTCCCTGCATCCAGCTGCTGTCTCAGCTGGGAAAACAGATGTGTGTGTGTAACAGATGTGTGTGTGTATGTTTGTGTGTGTTTGTGTGTGTGTCACTACTGAGCTCTGCTGGCTGGAGTGGCCCCTGGTTCTTGTGGACGAACTGAACGCCCAGGACAGGGCGGGTGTGTGTCCCCTCTCCTGTCCCCATCCCCACCGTGTTGTGACAATCCCACAGGGTTGCCGGTGGTGCTGCCAGTGTCGTCTTTGTCCCCACCATGCCCCTCAGCCCCCACAGCTGTCCCCACCCCTCCCAGCTCGCTGCAGACTGGCATCCGTGGCAGAGATGGTGAGAGCCCATCCGAGGGGACAGGAGCAGCCCGGACCAGCTGCTGTTGCTCCAGGACAGTGGTGGGCTGTGACACAGGACAGTGCTGGGCTGTGACACAGCACATGCTCACCATGGCAAAGGGACAACCCAGTGTGTGTGCCTGGCACCGCTGCTGGGGTCCGTGGTGGCCGTTGCCACACTTGTATCTCCACGTTGGGGCCCAAGGACCCAGCTCCAATTGCACTTGTCCCAAAATAAAGCTCTATTTTTGTCGTACTCCACCCTCGGCTCCCAGTGATCTCCTGGCCAAGAAGGAAGGAAGGAAGGGAGGGACACTCAGTGCAGGGATAGGAAACTAAGGCACAGAAATGCCTCAGGGTGTTCCAGCTCCTGGGAAGCTGTGTCCAGCATCTCCAGCTCCAGCAGGGACAGCTGCGGTTTGGCAGTCCCAGGGCTGGCACTGGGACACCCTGCAGGACACGGGAGGGATGCAGTGACAGGGAGAGCAGTCACTGACCACAGGTGTCTGGAAAAGGGCTGGGAGCTTTGCCCTGCCCTGGGGTGGCATGACGCTGGAGCATCCTGAGTCATGGAATCATGGAATATCCTGGGTTGGAAAGGACCCACAAGGATCATCGAGTCCAGCTCCTTGCCCTGGACAGGACAGCCCCAAAAGTCACACCATGTGTTGCTTGTCCTGCCCCTCTCCAGCCTGGTGACTCACTTGAACACAAGCACAACCCCACTTCCCCTAGAAAATCCCCACTGGTTCCCCACCCTCTTTCCCAAACAGTGATTTTTTTCCCATTATTAGGGCAGTGATTTGCTTCCAGCAGCACCTGAGGGCCAGCTCCTTCCCAGCCCAGAGGTGAGGGGTGGGCAGCTCTCCGGGATGTGCCCAGCGTGCCACCGCTGCTGCCACCTCTGCCAAGGTGCCCCAGGCGTGGCTGGAGTGGCGCCCATTCCAAAAAGGACACAAAGGGCTGCGGTTATCAGCCAACGGCCCCTGCTCTGGCCAGGAGCCTGTTTGCTTTCTGGGCTCACATTCCAGAGCTTTTTCAGAGCAAGGAGTGTTGGAAGGGAGGAGTGAGACCTGCAAACCTTCCACCTGCAGCATCGCTGGCTCAGGAGCCCTCCCCCAGGGCCTCCCTGCCTCTCCCAACCCCCTGACTCATTTGCTGGCACTGGGGTCTGCCTGGATCCTGGCTGCACCCATGGCTTTGCCTTTTCCACCTTGGATTCAGTGCCTTGTGGTGCCCTGCAGCTCCAGGGAGCAGGGCTGGTTGTGGCTGTGTGTGCCCCTGTGCAGTGGTGACAGTGGCCAGGATGGTCATGGGGGCCCCAAGGGCAGCAGTCCTGCTGGGATTATGGTTGTGTTGCCCATGGAAAGCCCAGCAGTGGCAGCAGGGGTGCCTGGGGGTGGTGACCCTCTCTCTGGGTATTCCAGACCATGATCTCAGCCTGGTGTTATCCCTCTGCTGCCAGGAAGGATTGGGTTTCCCACCACACTGACAGCTGCCCATGTGCTGAGTCCAGTGCTGCTCCAGCCAAGCTGGAGCAGGGAAAGGCATCCCAGCCCTGGGGTTTTTCGGAAGGGGAGCAGATGGGACAGGGCAGGAGCAGCTCAGGTGGAGCAGGGAACAAGGGGCACAGCTCTCACATGGGCATGGGGAGGGGTGGCCCCTTTGAGGAGAGGTCACAGCTCTGAGGGATGGGTGGCATCTCCACATGCTTGGAGATGCTGGCTGACAAAGAATCATGGAATCACAAGATGGTTTGGGTGGGGAGGGAGCTTAAAGGTCATCTTATCCCATCCCCTGCCCTGGGCAGGGACACCTTCCACTGTCCCAGGCTGCTCCAAGCCCCAATGTCCAACCTGGCCTTGGACACTGCCAGGGATCCAGGGGCAGCCACAGCTGCTCTGGGCACCCTGTGCCAGGGCCTGCCCACCCTCCCAGGGAACAATTCCTGCCCAATATCCCATCCAGCCCTGCCCTCTGGCAGTGGGAAATCCCTGTGTCTTGTCCCTCCACACCCTTGGTCAAAGTCCCTCTCCATCAAGGAGCTCCAGGTGAAGTGGGAAAGTCCAAGGTGGGAGAAATCACCCTGTGTCCAGTGGGACAGAGTAGTCAAGGACATTGGGCCAGACAGTTTTTCATGGATCTGCTGCTGAACCACTGCTGAACCCTTCCTTGGGAGTGCTGATGGAACGTGCTGGGATGGTGCTGGAGCAGGAGCAGCCTGTGCCCACACAGGGGAGAGGAAATCCAGGGTGGATTAACTGTGTGCCTGGGAGCACAGGGTGGAAATTCTCTCTGTTTCAGGACAGGGATTAACTGTTGCCCTGGGGCCCGTCGGGAGCTCACTGCACTGGCACAGCAGGATTTGGGATCTGCAGCAGGGGCAAACACTTGCTAAGCTGGGGAGCCTGAGCCAGGAAATTATATCCTTCTGGGATATGCTGGGCTGTGCCCTCAAACCTACCACATGCCAGTCCTCAAATAGTGTCAGGGACTGTCCTGGGCATGGAGCTGGAATTATGGCAAAGCCTTTTCTTAGGGTAGGTGTAGGAAGATTGCATTTTTCCTTGTAGGACAACTGGGCCCAGAGAGCTGAGGGCATTTGAAGCTGCCCAAATGAGACTGGAGGCCAGGAGATGGACAGGATGACCCCTCAGACTCCCTTCCAGCCCCACAGCCTCTGCTTTAGCACCCAAAAACTCCCCTCCAGGCTTTGTCCTTAAGCACTTGGTGGCTTCACTGCTCTGTGTCACAGGCTCCTGCGCTGCACTGAGCAGGCTCTTGGCTGAGTAGCTGAGTTTCTAAAAGATGAAACCACAGGAGCTAAAGACATTTTAAAAGTCTTAGAATCAGAGAAAGATGGAGTGGTTAAGGTTGGATATGCTCTCTAAGATCACCAAGTCCGACTGTTCCTCCAGCACTGTCAAGGTCAGCACTAACCCATGTCCCCAAGTGCCACATACTCACATTTCGAACGTTTACAGGGATGGGGACTTCACCACAGCCTTGGGCAGTCTGTTCCAATGCCTTACCACCCTTTCTGTGAAGAATTTTTCCCTAATATCCAACCTAAAACTCCCTTGGTGCATCAAGGCCATCTCCCTTGTCCTGTGTCTTGTTCCCTGGGAAGAGAGCCTGACCCACACCTGGCTCCAACCCCTCACATCTGTTGGGGTGATGGGACCCCAGCAAGGAATGGGGTTCTTCACAATCAAGGAGCAGCTTGCTCAAATCATAAGACATGGGATGATTTGGGTTGGACGGGACCTTAAATTTCATCTCATTCCAACGCCCTGGCACAGGCAGGGACAATAACCATGGATCTCCCAAGGCATCTCCTGAAAAAGAGTTGTGGCAGTCAGGTGGGGGAAGAGAAAAGGCCATGACATCTTTGGGTCTCTCCCAACCAGAGATGCTGGAGCCTGTGCTCTTCCTTCCCTCTTTGGAAGGCAGCAGATGACAGGACTTCGAGTTGCTGTCTCAAAACCCAAAGCTGTATCCCAGTTAGGAAAAACAAGTGTTGGTGATGTTCCAAGTCTCCTGACTCACAGCAAATTGCTGTCCTGCCTCAGCAGCACATTTTGTGCTGGAATAAAACAACACTCCCTGAGCACGTGGTGGTCTCGGAGTCCCTGTCAAGGCTCTGGTACAAATGAGAAGTGAAAACTGTGCTGATTTTATTAATGGTAAAATTCACTACTCACTGGGGTATCTCAAATCCTCTGTACTTTCAGCAGCACAGACCATGTTCCAGCCCTTCAGATGTGAGTTTATTTTCAGTGCTCCAGCATGGATCTGGAAGAACTGCTGCTGGCTTTCCCTGGATTTCTTGCCAAGAGGTCACAACAGCTCGTTTGTACTCAGAGCAGCAGAGTTTCTCCTACTCCATTTCCATAAACGTGGGGCAGCATCCCGGCTGGAGAGCCGAGCATGTGGATCTGCTGATGCTGAACTTTGCACTGGCCTGAGCCTGCTGCCAGGAGCTGTTGTTGGGCTCTCTGCTGGGATGGCAGGATCTGACCTTGGAGAAAGCCACTGTGTGCTGGGCTGATCCCCCAGCGTGGGCAGCAGGGGAGGGGGATTCTGCACCTCTGCCTCACACAGGTGAGACCCCACCAGCCCTGGGGCCCAGCACAGGAAGGACCTGGAGCTGCTGGAGAGAGTCCAGAGGAGGCACCAAGATGATCAGAGAGACGGAGTAGTTTTACTGTGAGGAAAGACTGAGAGAATTGGGATAGCTCGGCCTGGAGAAGAAAAGGTTTTAGAGTGACCTAATTACAGCTTTCCAGTATCTGAAGGGAGCCAACAAGAAAGATGGAGAGAGAAAGAAATATGGAGAGAGACATTGGACAAGGGTCTGGAGGGACAGGACGAGGAAGAATGGCTTCAAACTGACAGAAAGCAGGGTTAGAGGTTAGACTGCATATTTTGAAGAAACTGTTCCCTGTGAGGGTGGGCAGGCCCTGGCACAGGGTGCCCAGAGCAGCTGTGGCTGCCCCTGGATCCCTGGCAGTGCCCAAGGCCAGGCTGGATGGGGCTTAGAGCAGCCTGGGATAGTGGAAGGTGTCCCTGCCCATGGTAGGGAGTGGAACAAGATGGGCTTTAAGGTCCCTTCCAACCCAAACCATTCCATGATTCCATGATTCCATGATTCTATTCCTGTAGGGGACAGGGAGTGGTGCTCCATCAGGCCAAGCAGCCAATGGGGACTGACTCACCCTTGTGTGTCCCCAGGCCGTGGATCCTGGCTGTCACTGAGCCCAGCAGCTGGAGCTGCAGGGGGTGGGGATGTCCATCATGGGGACACACAGGTGCTCCATGTCAGGACAGAGCCTGGTCACTGCTCCAGGCAGACATTGAGGATGGTGCTGGGCCAGTGGGTGAAGGGCAGGAGAAGCTGTTGGCACCACTGTGTCACTGAGTAGAGCTTGGAGGTGACTCCTGACAGGCCACCGGTCAAGGTCACCATGACAACAACTGACCACCAACAGCAGAGACAGGGAGCCATGGAGGAGCAGGGCCAAACACGGCCTCGTGTCGCTGTCTTTGCACCACCCCAGAGCCAGCAGATCAGCAGGCCCCGGTGCAGGGCTGGGGACCTTCACATTGGGCTGGGGACCCTCACACTGGGCTGGGGCTGGGGATCCTCACACTGGGCTGGGGCTGGGGACCCTCACACCATCCTGGGGATGGGAGACCCTCACACCATCCTGGGGCTGGGAACCCTCACACCATCCTGGGGCTGGGAACCCTCACACCATCCTGGGGCTGGGAACCCTCACACCATCCTGGGGCTGGGNCCATCCTGGGGCTGGGGACCCTCACACTGTCCTGGGGCTGGGGACCCTCCCACTGTCCTGGGGATGGGGAACCCTCACACCATCCTGAGGCTGGGAGATCCTCACACTGTCCTGGGGCTGGGAACCCTCACACCATCCTGGGGATGGGGAACCCTCACACTGTCCTGGGGCTGGGAAATACTCACACCATCCTGGGGCTGGGGACCCTCACACTGTCCTGGGCCTGGGGACCCTCCCACTGTCCTGGGGATGGGGAACCCTCACACTGTCCTGGGGCTGGGAACCCTCACACTGTCCTGGGGCTGGGAACCCTCACACTGTCCTGGGGCTAGGGGTCCCTCAAACTGGGCTGGGAACCCTCCCACCGGGCTGGAGAGCCCTTACACTGGGCTGGGAAATACTCACACTGGGCTGGGGAACCCTCACACTCCGGGAGCAGGTCCGTGGGTCTGTGACACAAATCCCCTTTCTCACTGAGAGCAGCCCTGCAGATTGGGACCTTGACTTGGACTACCCCCTGCCCACCTCCAGCGGCCCCACCAGTGCCCATCAGCTGCAGCTCTTGGAGGAGCAGGTGAGGTCTCCTCTTCCCTGGGACAAAGCTCATGGCCCCCTGTGGCACAAGGAGGACTTTAGGTCTTCAGGCTGCTGGATCAGGAGGGGGTGCCAAGGCTCTCTCCAATGGTTGGGAGAGGCAATTGTTGGATTTGGGCCACTTCTGACATGAGTGATTGTGCCTCCATCCTAACCTCAAGACACAGCTGTCATATCCTATCTCCAAGTCACCTGTGGTTTGGAATAAGCTACAGGCATCAGATGTTGGACTCAGATGTTGTTCTAATGACACCCTGGAAGAGAATAAGTTTAGATTGGATATTGGGAAGAGATTCTTCCCTGTGAGGGTGCTGAGGCCCTGGCACAGGGTGCCCAGAGCTGTGGCTGCCCCTGCCTGGATCCCTGGAAGTGTTCCAGGCCAGGTTGGCTGGGGCTTGGAGAAACTTGCTCTGGTGGAAGGTGTCCCTGTGGATTGGACCAAGAGGAGCTTTAAGGTCCCTTCCAGCCCAAAACTTTCAATAATTCTGTGATTCCGCATATTGGAGCTTTTTGCTTGGAAATCACCTTGGTCATAGCAAGGCATGTGGCAGGATCTGTGTCTTCCTGAAGACAAGCACCACTTTGGAGTTCTTTATTTCATGGTAGGAGACTGGCAATAAGGTCTTATGTTTGCTCTCACAAAGGTAAAAAAATTTGACAAGGCGAAAAAGAAAACTCATCATCTCCACAAACAATTACGGCAGCAGTTTCTGAAAGAACAGGAGAGAAAGATGGCGTGGAGGAAGAAGAAAGCCGAACAGTTTAAAAAATCCCTGGAAGTGTTCGATCGCAGGAGTGGGAAGGTGCCAGGTCCCTCCTCCCGTTTGCCTGCGGATGAAGCGAAGCCCTCGGAATAAGAAGGAGCTGCCGACAAAAAAAGCAACCGAGAGACACGTCCAGAGAGCTCCTCCTGCAGGGCGAGCCCCGGCTGCGGCCACGGCTTCAAGCACACAGAAACTTTAGGAAGTCAAAGCTCATTTTGCAGCAATAAACCAGTGCAATCCCTCTGGTGTTGCTGCCCTTTTAAATCGATGGGAATGGGGCTGTTGGAGAGCCTGGGCTGGGAGGGAGAGGTGAGGCAGCTGCAGGAGGGAAACGCCTCTTCAAGGGACTGCTTTGCTGTGAGGGAGAGGGAGAGTGATGTGAAAGGGATGGAGTTTTTCCTTGGCTCATGCCTTGGGGGTGGCTGGGCACTGCCCAGGCTCCCCAGGGAATGGGCACGGCCCCGAGGCTGCCAGAGCTCCAGGAGCATTTGGACAGCGCTGCCAGGGATGCCCAGGGTGGGATTGTTGGGGGGTCTGGGCAGGGACAGGGGTTGGACTCTATGACCCTTGTGGGTCCCTTCTAACTCAGGATATTCCATGACTCTGTGTCCTGGTTTTCCAATCACCATTGCAGTGTTTGGATTTCATAACGTAAACCTTTTCTACTTGAAATGAAGCTGCTTATTTTTTATGCTTCTCAGTGACCTCGAGGGAATAACTGGACCTTGGAAGATTGCTTCCACGTCCTCAATGATGTCACATCCTCAATCAAGTGTTTCCTTCACTGGATTGAAAAATGCTCAGTACTTTCAAGCAGTGCCTCTCAGCTGGGATTTCTGAAGGGAATTCTCAAAACTGATGGGAGAGGCATAGCTCAGACACCAGGACAGCACAGGCAAGTCACACCTCAATGCTCAAAAATCAGGAGCCATCAGGCCTTGGAAATAAATTCTCTATTTACTTTTAAAACTGTAACTTAAAGAAGCACAAAACTTTCCCCTAACCTCTCCATAGACATAATTCAGGTGCTGCAAGGCACTAGAAACACTGCATGGAAAATCAGGGTTTGGCACCTGAATTTGCTTCAAACCACAGATCTATGAAGTCTTGCTTTTCCCGAGTATTTAAGGTACATTCCTGTATTTCCTCCTCCCACCTGTGATAAATCTACCCTGAATCCTTTCTTCTCCATGGACAGACCCTTCCTTCTTGATCTCAGTTTTTGCCTGCTGGGTTTGTCCAGGATAATGAGGATTTGCTGTTCACCAGATGAACTGGATGATGTTTAAGGTCCCTTCCGACCCAAACCATTCCATGATTCACTGTGACAGCTGCTGGACAGGACAGACAGGGAACATCTCTGGTCACACAGGCACCAGGTCATGCCAGGCTGGTGTCCACCTACACCGGCTGGCTTGGTGACTGAAACCCAAGAACAGATGTATTGAGATGAATAAAAACGAAAAACCAAAAAGCAAAAAATGTCAGAAGTTTTTAGAGAGGAGCCTGGAGGTTGTCACGTAGGGGTGACCCATGCTGGCCACCCTGTGGTTTTCCTTGTGGAAAGATGCTGTGGGCACAGAGTGGTTTAGAGCCAAACAGCACCCGCCCTGCACACTGTGGGGGGGTGTCCCCAGGTGCTCCCTGGCACGCAGCAGCACCCATGGGGAGCGGGGGGATGTGTCCCCCTCCTTGCCGTGGAAGCAGAGGGGCTGCAGGGCTCTAACAGAGCTCCTCTGTGTGGAGCTCACAGAGCTCAGCCCCTCTGATGCCCTGCCCGTGCCCCCCGTGCTGGGAGGAGCCTGTCACTCGTTTCTCCGGTCCTCGGTGCTGTCCTTCGTGCCAGCGTTCCCATGGCAGTCAGCCCTGGCATGGAGCAGCACCCCCGGGATGAACAGCCCCAAGCTCGGGTGATGCCTGTCCCCCTTTGCCTTCTCCTTGGCCTCTCTCTGAGGCCTTGAAGCTTCTGGAGCTGCTGGAGCTGGACCGTGCCCCCCGGCAGGATGGGGGTGTTGGCACCCCCTGGCCTGGCTCTGCAGGGGCTGGGTGTCCGTGCTGACCGAGCCCTGCGTGTTCCCACTCAGCAGAGCCAGGAAGCAGCTGGCTTTTGCCTGGAACACGGAGGTTGTGACTTGCTGCAGACTCATGGAATCATCAGAGCTGGAAAAGCCCTCTGAGAGCACCAAATCCCACCATTCTCCCAGCACTGGCAAGGCCACCACTGGCCCATGTCCCCAAGTGCCACATCCACACGGCTTTTAAATCCTTCTAGGTATTGGGGACTCCACCCCTGCCCTGGGCACCTGTGCCAGTGTCTGACCACCCTTCCCATGAAGAAATGTTCCCAATATCCACCCTGAGCCTCCCCTGGCACAGCCTGAGGCCGTTCCCTCTCCTCCTGTCCCTGTTCCCTGGCAGCACAGCCCGACCCCCGGCTGTCCCCTCCTGTCAGGGAGTTGTGCAGAGCCACCAGGTCCCCCCTGAGCCTCCTTTTCTCCAGGCTGAGCCCCTTTCCCAGCTCCCTCAGCCTCTCCTGGGGCTCCAGCCCCTTCCCAAGCTCCATTCCCTGCCCTGGACACGCTCCAGCCCCTCCAGGTCTCTCTTGCCAGGAGGGTCCCAGAGCTGCCCCAGCCCTGGAGGTGCCCCAGCAGTGCCAGCACAGGGGACAGGCACTGCCCTGCTCCTGCTGCCACCCCAGGGCTGGGACATAGGAGATTTTGTCCATACTTGGACAAAAAAGATGATGGAAAGGAGAGGGTGTAAAGAGCCACAAAATACTGGATTCTGGAGGTGGGACCACTGAGAGAAAGGAGAAAAGCCCTTCCCTGGGCATGCTCCAGCCCCTCCAGGCCTCTCTTGTCATAAAGGGCCCAGAACTGGACACAGGATTTGAGGTTTGGCCTCAGCAGACAGATTAGGACCAAACTCACACACTCTGGTCTCTGTGCCCTGACAGCTCCAGGAACATTCTCCTGTGCCACAGCTGCCCACAGCTGGCTGTGTCCCTCTGCACTCCTGCTCCTGCCACCCAGCCCCAGCCTGGGGCTTTCAGAGCACCTCCAGCACCTCCAGCCCTCCCGTTTTCCCTCTGGGTCCTTTAGCTCAGAGCTTTCATCAACCCCACTACACTCATTCCTTTGGCGAACTCTGCAGGGACTCCCTGGTTTCTCTGTGCCCTGCCTGGGCCTTCCTGACAGGCTCTGGGGGCCAGGGAAGTGCAAACTCCTTCCCACCTGTTCAGGATATGGATGCTGTCATCCCACTGACAGCATGACATGGGAATGAGGGAACAGCAGCCAAAGCTGCAGGAGGGATGTGGTCAGGGATCAGTTGGCCCTGTGGAGTCCTCCAGGGCTTGGTGTGGTGCCAGAGCTCCATGTGCCCAGCAGAGCACAATGTAAGGCTGCAGCCAAAGGACCATGGCAGGAGGGGACTGTCCCTGCAGTGACAGGCTGGGGTGCTGTTGCCTGCAGCAAGGCTTCATCGTGTGCTTCTGCTCTTTCACTATCATTTCACAATCAGTTCAAATCATCCCCTTCCTTGATGCCCCTTTCCAGGTCCCATGCAGGGGTGGGTGGTAGCAGGAATAGAGAAATTATCTGGGCAGACCAGGCTGGGGTGGATCATGGTTTTCCAAGCAGATTGGCCAGCCAGCTCCCACACTCTCAGCTCTGCTTCCCTTTGCTGCAGAGGATCGGGATTCAGCACCTGGAGAGGGGTTGGGGTGGTGGGTGGAGCCAGCTGGGGCCAGGAAAGTCTCCTGCCTTCAGGTGCCTGTGACAGAGTCCTGCTGCTGGAACACAGCTGGGTTCAAACTGTGGGGGACGCTGTGCCCAGGCTGTACCAGGAGCTCCCGGCTCTTCCTTCCCTGCTCGGACGTGCCCCACATACTTTGGATTCTTGGGCACCTGTGGCTCAGGCAGTGACGCAGTCTGGTGGGTTTGGGTGCAGACAATTGTTTGAGGATGGAGCTGAGGCTTTTCTACATCCTGGATGAGGTGGGATTGACGCAGGTTTGATGATGTTTCATCCACCTCCCAAACTGACCTAGTTTTCTTCCTGGCTGAAGAGCTGCTGCTGGCTTGGAGCAGTGTGTGGAGCTGCAGGACGAGTCAGGGCTGCTCTGGACATGTATCATCACCCCCATCTCCTCCTGCAAGAGGGAATGTCTGTAATTATCCAGGTCCAGGAGGGAGCAGCAGTGATCTACACTCTTCCCTTCTTTAGAGGCGGTTTGGATGCGACCCACAGCTCCAGCTCTTTCCTTCCTCTTTCCCTGGATGTCACAAGGACTTGCTGTCCCTTCAAACAGGCTGTGCACAGCAGGACACGGGGGCTCTGGTGCCAGTCACTGGCCAATTGATGCCATCTCCAGGTCATGGCTGGCAGGAAGTCCAAGTCTGCACTTCTTGGAGAGCAGTGGAATATTTCAAACAAAGCAATCAGGACATTCCTCAACTTCAGAAAGACTTTTTTTTCATGATGGATTTCATTCCAGAATATCTACAGGGCATGTGGCAGCATTTCAGGGGGTCAG
This sequence comes from Pycnonotus jocosus, assembly GCA_013400435.1. Lineage (NCBI taxonomy): Eukaryota > Metazoa > Chordata > Aves > Passeriformes > Pycnonotidae > Pycnonotus > Pycnonotus jocosus. The sequence goes on from VWYP01013418.1 coordinate 68,857, forward strand.
GGATCCCTTCTGGAGTCCTTGCCAAGAAAAACAGCAGCTCTCCATGTCTCAAGGGCTGTTCTTTGTTATGTGATGAGCTCTGTGAGGACACATCCAACTGACAGCACATCCCTCTGCAGCCTCAAATCACAGCTCTGCTGTGCTCTCGATCACAGTGCAGCCAGGAAATCATGGATCTTCTGGACTGAGATCCAGTGTGATCCCAGTTGCCAAATTAGAGCCTGAGAAGGTGTTCCTGGGCAGGTCAGTGCTTTCCCTGGAGGCTATGGGACAGCATGGCCCAGACTTGCAGGTCCAGCTGCTCCTTCTTCCCACAGCGAGTTGGGCATGTCCCAGCTTGGGGTGGACCCAAACCCAGACTCACTGTCACCTCAGTCTCATTCTTGATTTGAGTCAGTCCTTTGGCTGAGCCACTCAGAGCAGGAGAGAACCCACACAGAGGTCACTGCTCCAGGTAATGAGCCGGGAGGAAAATGGGGGTGCTGGAGATGGTACCAGATATGCCCAGGAGGGCAGGAAGGCCAAGTGTCCCCTCACCCATCCTCCCCAGTGCCACACCAGAAAGCCCAGCACAACCTGGTGGTCCCACTACATCTCCCACCACCCACCCCTCATTTGCTTTGTGTAGGGAACCAGTTGGGAATGGGTGAGCAGTGGGCACTGCAGATTCATTCATGGACTTGGACACTCCCTGCACAGAAATAAAGGAGCTGCTCAGGCAAGGTAAGGCTGGGACCCAGGACAAGGCTGCTCGTGAGGACACAGCCACTCCACCACTGTGCTGTGCCAGCTCCTGAGAGGGACAGAGCATCACTGTGAGCATGGCCTGGGATTCAGCCTTTTGCCGTTTCCTGCTGGAAACCGAACCGTCCTCTCCCGAGGGCATCCATGTCACTGCCTGGGCAGAGGGTGAGGGCACAGCTCAGTGCAGCCTTCAAGAGCCATCATGTTCTTAGCAGACATCATCAACTCACAGCTAACCAATTAACTCAGCCTGTACAACATCAGCATCTTCATCAGCTGAGGTTCATTATCACTTTTATGGCCCGTAAAACAGTCTGGTTAATAGTGCGGCTTAGGGGAACTCTCTTGTGTTCTGATATTTCAAAACAGCTCTCGGGGCTCCTGGACACCCACTGGGCTCACCCGTGCCTGGCAGACGTGACCTCGGGGGGATAAAGTTTATTCTTCGAGTTACTTGTCGTGTTGTCAGGAATGCAGATCTGGGCAGCCCAGAGAGAACGAGACACCGCTTCTCCCTCATCCCGCACGGCCGCCATGACGGAACTGGCCCCGGACAGTCGCCCTCGCGGGGCTTCTCATTGGACAGCAGCGCTGCCAATCAAGCCATCAGGGCGGGGCCAGCACAGCTCGCCATAAACGGCTGGAAAAGCCCCGCCCCCTCGGGTCGCCTGGCAACGGGAGGCGCTGACAGCGGGACCGGGAGCGGGGTCGGGACCGGGACTGGGATCAGGATCGGGACCAGGACCGGGATTGGGATCGGGACCGGGACCGGGATTGGGACTGAGTGCGCTGCAGGGCGTGGAGGCCGCCTGGGGCCGACAGCCCCTGGTAACCGACTCCTGAGACACCTCGTCCCATCCCCGGGATGCCCCAGGGCCGCTGGTCCCACAGACCCCCCTGGATCCTCCCGCAGCGGCCCCCGAGCCGCCCATCCCTCCCCAACGGGAATCACCTCCCCCGACCTCTGGTTGATTCCCCAGTCCCTGGGTCCTCCTGCTGTCCCAAACCAACACCAAGGGGACCCCTTCAGTCCCTGTCGGCACCCCGCTTACTGCTGTCCCCATCCCCTCCGTCTCTCCTCCTCCTGCCCCTGTCCCTGCCAGTCCTGGCAGATTCACTCTCCCACCTCCTCCCTCTGACGGGGACAGGCCTGGAAGGGTAGAGGTTTCTCATAGAGGTTTTCCACTGGGAACCCTACCCTTCCCTCCAGGGTGGCCCCAGGGCTCTCCAGGTCCCTCTCCACACCCCTCTGGGGGCTGCAGAGCTGCAGCTTGTGCTGCTCTACCTCAGCTGCTACTCAGAAGCCGATAGGAGCTTTCTCCCCACCACCCTTCAAAGCCAGGAGTCCATCACCCCCTTCCCATGGGTGTTTGACAGCTGCTCTGGGACAGAGACCAGCTCTAATCCACAACCGCATGTCCTGACCCCCTGCTCAGACTCAGAGAGAACTCCGGGGTAATCTCGGACTCTCAGGTTTTCCCAATTTACATTGTTTCTCTAACGCCGTCACCATGTTTTCCTTTTAGAGAGAAAATCCAAGAAGGGAGATTTTTGTGACAGGAGCAGCACAGGGACCTCGATTTTCTTCCAGAGTCTCACCTTGTATAAGAGCTGCCCTGTCCTTTCTAGACCTCAAACCACCCAGGCCACTGATGTTTAACTGAATCCATGGCAACAGGGGATCCAGCAGCATTCCAAGCATCCTCATTGGAGCAAAGAACCTTGGTGAAGGGCATGGCAATTCCAGGGAAGGCAGGGATCCCATTAGGAGTCATGAAGGTGTTAGATCCGTGCCAGTTAAAACCTGATACCGTGGAGACAGAAAGAATCCTAACTGTCTTGGATGAGACCATTGTCAAGCTGGAAATCACCAGGTTGATCCCACGGGTTATTGGCTCCCTGGAGAGGTATTCTAGGATGCTGGGACATGAGATCACAAGCAGCCTTTTGGAGCATCAGAAGCTTTCAATGGAAATACAGCACCTGCTCACCAGCCCTGGAGATGAGGAGAGCAAGAGAGCTGTGGAGAAACGCCTGAAATGTTCCTTGAGAAACATCCTGAGGCTCTTCCTGGCCAACCCCTTGCTTTACCATGGACTGAAATACAAAGTTCGGGTGAGAGAGTCGTCAGCTGATGTATTTATCAAAGCCTTTATGGAGTTCCGGGATTTCATGCTCGAGAAGCTCCTGACCAGTCCTGATGAAGAGAAGGAAAAGGTTCAATTCATGAAAGACATTTCCCTCCGGGTTGAGAAAAACACGGAAACAATCTCAGCTCTGCAGGAAGAGCTGGCAGCAGTCATCCAGACTCGAGATGAGGAGGTAGGATCTTGTGTGGATGTGGTTTCCAACCAAGTGTTACTGGTGCAAAACCTTGGTGACTATAAACTGATCCCTTTATTGCAGTTCCTAAAGAGCAAGTTCCAGAAATCCTTTCTGGATCAGATCTAAAATTTAAAAATTATATTTTTATTGTAGAACATAATGAAAAATGCTTATTGCATGATTGATTTTTTTTTTAAACTTGAATTTGGCATGTTTTGAACCTGTTGTCACCAGTCAACTTAAGCAACATAAGTCCCTGAGTTCCAGAGGAGTGGCAGGACAGGCACAAACTGCTGTGGTGGTATCCTGGCAGGGTGACAGTGCCAGCTGCTTCATTCCCTGCTGCTGAAAGAATGAAAAATCATTACAGGGAGGGATTGCTCTGATTAAAATCCATTTTTAATATCTGCTCTGTCTTCACTCTTGCTTAAAACCAACATTTGTGTGACTCCCGACTCTAACAGCTGCCTTGGAGCATTTGTGATTAATCAGTGATTATACAAATTACATGAATCTTTAATTTTATCTGCAGCTGAGGTGCAGATAATTGACCCGGCACTTCCCAGGCACTTTCCCAGCCTGTGTGCCAAGCCCAGAGCTCCTGACAACAATCCTTTGTTTTCTACCTGTGCTTCTCTTTCTCCTCCCTGCAAGAGGGCTTGGCTGAGAAGGTTTTGCCCTGTGCTCACTGCTGGCAGAGGCAAGGGCCTGCTTTCCCCTTTCCCTCTGCTCTGTGGAGTTCTGGGAATCGAGACTTTTATGTGCAATTTGGCAGCTTGTCGGGGACATGGCGAATAAATCTGTTTCACTAATCCCAGCTGGGGATTTCCCTCCCTGAGCTGTGTCCCCCAGACAGTCACTTGGAGCCTGATCCAGCTCTTGAGGGAGCCACAGGGCTACTCCAGGGAATCTGTTTTGGCTGCTCTTCAGGTGGCAGTGCCAGTGGGGCTTGGGATGGTTTGCTCACTCTGTGCCTTTACTAACGTGTTCCCACAGGAGCCAGGGGAAGGTTTCCAAAGCTCCTGTGTAAATCTAACTCTTCCCTCAGCTGGCAGTAGCAGGTCCCTGGTGCCACCTGAGCCACCCCCTGAGGGTCCCTTCTTGGATCTCCTCCACCTTTGCAGTGTTTTTTCTTCTCCTGCCCACCTGATGCCTCAGGGGCATTTCCTAAAGGTATTCCTCTTGTTTTCTGGTCTAGCTTAGCAAGAAGGACAAAACAATCGAAAACCTCAAAACCAGCATGGAAGATCTGGCCAGGGACTGCAAGGCTGAAATCCAGCACATCATGGAAGAAGGGGAAAATCAGCAAAAAGAGGACGAGAAAGCCTCCAAGGACAGGTGTGCCAGGCTGAAACAGGACCTTCAGCTCCTGGGAGCACGGTTCAATGCACTGGTGCTGGAGCATCGAGCCTCAGAGCTGGTTCTCAGGAAGGTAAAGGGGAGGAGAGCTCTGGGACAGGAGGTTTAAGCCTGTTTGCAGAGCTGTCAGCTCTGGCTGCTGCCTGCTGCAAGGAGTTCCTTGGTCCCTGCTCGTTGCTGGCAGGATGCACATGGTGTTTGTCAGAGCACACCCGCCCTGTCCTCATGCTCTGCTGATTGCAGTGGGAAGCAGCCCTGCAGCGACAGCAGGGACAGAGCCTGTCACAGGTCCTGCTCCTGCCGCCTGCCTCGGCTCTGGGAACACCTTCACACTGTGCTGTGACACTGAGCAGAGCTCAGGGCAGCAAGGCTGCAGCAGGACAGGTGTGGGATAGTGAGAAACCAGGGATCTGCTGTAGGGGGAGCAGAGCAAACAGTATTGGCTTGGTAGAAGGCATCTTTTAGAGCTGATTTAGTGTTCAAGGTGAAATAGGGCTGATGCTGAGGGCTCAGAAGAAGGTCCTGCTCTGCCCAGCTTGGCAGAACAGACAAGCCAGAGTCAGGCTGGGCTGAATGAGGGGGAATTGTGCTTTCATAGAATCATCCCAGAATAGTTTGGGTGGGAAGGAACCTTAAAGACCATCAGTCCCACCACTGCCATGGGCAGGGACACCTTCCACTGTCCCAGGCTGCTCCAAGCCACAATGTCCAACCTGGCCTTGGACACTGCCACGGATCCAGGGGCAGCCACAGCTGCTCTGGGCACCCTGTGCCAGGGCCTGCCCACCCTCCCAGGAAACAATTCCTGCCCAATCTCCCATCCATCCCTGCCCTGTGGCAGTGGAAGCCATTCCCTGTGTGCTGTCCCTCCATCCCTTGTCCCCAGTCCCTCTCCAGCTCTCCTGGAGCCCCTTTAGGCCCTGCCAGGGGCTCTGAGCTCTCCCTGGAGCCTTCTCCTCTCCAGGTGAGCACCCCCAGCTCTCCCAGCCTGGCTCCAGAGCAGAGGGGCTCCAGCCCTGGGAGCATCTCTGGTGCCTCCTCTGGGCTCTCTCCAGCAGCTCCAGGTCCCTCCTGTGCTGTGCCCCAGGGCTGGAGGCAGCTCTGCAGGTGGGGCAGAGGGGCAGAATCCGCCCCCCCTGTTGCCAACACTGGGGGCTCAGCTCAGGGCATTGGGGGGGTTTCAGGGCTGGGGCGAGTCCAGCCCTCACCACAAGCACCCCAAAGTCTTTGTCCCCAGGGCTGAGCAGATACAGGAGGAGGAATGGGACCAGCAGGCAGGCTCAGGCCCCTGTAGCAACAGCTCTGCCTTGAGCAGAACACACTGGTGACATAGAATTGAGAACTGCAAAAAGGACATTTTCCTTCTCATGTTGCTCATCCTGGGTATTCTCTCCAATCCAGCACAGCCTCCCATGGGCAGGAAGCCCACGGGCTAATGGGGCATCTGTCACTCTTGCATTGGGTGGTGCTCATGAAGGGCTGGGCACTGACAAAACATCAAACTCAAGTCAGAGCTGCAGTACAACCCCCAAAATCTTTGGTAGAGTGGCTGTGTCAGGCAATTCCTGCTGCAGTTCCTGCCACAGCAGGGCTGCCTGTGGAGAGCTCAGCTCATTCCAGCAGATGCATTTACTGACCACAGAGGCCTCCTTTCCTCAGCAAGTACAAGTTGTACTTGTGGTCTAAATAGCTCAGGTGGCACCTCGTGATGGCCTGGGAGCCCTTGGGACATCCTGGGGCAGTGCCACACAGGAAATGGAGCAGGAATGATTGCCCAGAGCACACATCCAGAGCTGCAGGTAAACTGCCCCAGGTTGTACAGCTGTACAGCCACTGCTAAAGTGTTTTACAGGCAGAAAGATCTCTTTATTTCAAAAGGCACCATCTTCTGAGTACTTTCTGTTCCCACATTCATGTTTTGCAGTTCTCTCTTGCTTCAGTTTCAGTCTGGTTGCCTCAGTTTGTCGATGACTTGCCACATTCCATCAGACACATTCATTTCCTCCTGCAGAAAGCAACTTCCAGGTGCTGCTCAGCTACCCAGGTCCATGCTGCAAACCAAATAAAGCCCTTTGGGAATGTCCCAGGAGAATCCCCAAACCAGGGCAAACCACATGTGTGTCAGCTGAGGGAAGCTTGTCACAGGGAGGAGGTGAAATATTCAGATAGAATGATGCTGTGGCTCAAAATTTCCCTGTTTTCTCACTCAGGATACTTCTTACCAGGCTTTGGATGTCTGCAAGGATCTGATCTTTTGTGTTTCAGGAAAAGTGCAAAACAGAAACAGAAGTTCAGAAATGGGTCCAGAAATATGACACAGACATGACAGAAAAGCAGGTATTGGCTTTAAGTGCTTTGCTGTGCCATGAATGATTTGCTCAGGTAGATTCCTGTCCAAAGGGACACATGGCTCTTACCCAGGAGGCCATGGAAGTGAGAGGTAGTTCTGCATCCAGGCGAACTACAGGAAAGGGATCTTTGTCCTGCCTGTGTGTCCAGGAGTCCTCTGCTGCTTTGGCTTTAGGAAAAGTTACACCCACTGCTAAATGCCACAGGATCTGAGGGAAAATGGGTCTGTCTGGGATGTCCACCCCATGTCAGGAAACAGGTTTTCCAGTTTTGATCCCATCCTCAATCCTCATGGCTCTACCTGATGACCAAATGCTGCTCCTGTTCCTGCTGAAACCTTGGGGGATGTGCTGGGTGTTAAGAAACCCAACAGCCTGCCCCCACTTGAGCCACAACAGGCTGAGGGTCACATCAGCACCCCCAAAACTTGCCTCTGGGAAGGCCCTGGGGGCTTTCCTGTTCTTTCAGTACTTATGGGGTTGGATAAAACCTGGATTCCTTACAGAGCAACATGCAGGGAGGGGCCTGAAAGCTGCTGCTAATTGTAAGGAATGATCCCCCTGTCAGATGTTTAATAATGGGATTATTTTGGTTTCCTGTCCATGGAGAGGCAGGAACTCCATGTCTGTGCCAGAATTTGTCAAGGCAGACCCACCCCCACACTGCTGGTTCTCCAAATCTTCCATTGTGGGAGCATTTTTCATGGGATCATCAAGGGACTCAGAATCTCATTAAACTCCCTGGGTACTGGGCACACGCCTTCCTTTTGAATCCCTTTGGAAAGTCTCCAACCAGTTGAGGTTCCATGGCTTTGGGATGGGTTTCAGGACCCTCACCTGGGGATGTGGGGAGGAGCTGCTGACCAGCTGATCCCTGCTGTCCTGCCAGGCCACATATGAGGAGCTCCAGGCTGTCTACAGTGAGGAGAAGGACCAGTTGTCCCTGCTGATGGAGAAACATGCGCTGCTGCTCCAGGAATATACCGAGATTGAGGAGGAGCGCAGGATGCTTAAGGAGAAGGAGGAGGAAGCTGCACGGGAAGAGGCCAGGAGGAACAATGCTGCCACCTGCATCCAGGCTTTCTGGAAGGGCTACTTGGTGCGCTCCATCTACAAGTCAAAACTGAAGAAGGGCAAGGGCAAAGGCAGGGGCAAGGGCAAGAAATAAAGCCCCAAATCCCTTTTCTCTCCCTGGCAAAGTTGCTGTGTCTGAGCTCTTTGAGATAAAAGCATTGAAGATTGGAAAAGAATTTTAAGATCATCAAGTCAAGCCAACACTACCACGTTCACCAGTAACCCATATCCTCAAGTGCCACATCCACATGTTTTATGAACGATTCTAGGGATGGTGACTCTACCATTTCCCTTGGCAGTCTGTCTTCAGGCTTTAGGACTCTTTCTACAAAACAAAAAGTTTTGTTAATATTTAATATAAACATCCCCTGGCACAACTTGGGGCCATTTCCCCTGATCCTGTCATGTCCTGCTTGTGTGGATTTGACAGCCCACTCCTGACTTTAGGGCCCTTCTTTGCAGCCTCCCTTCTCTCCCTTCAGGAGAGAGCACTGGTGAGGCCCCTCTCTCCTCAGACATGGCCAAGGAAGGTGTGTTCCCTTCTTGGCAGGCACAAGAGATACTGGAATCCATGAGACTTTGAGGAGTTGGTACCCATGTGGATAGTTTGGGGTGTAGTTATATCAAGAAGGACATTTCCTGTCCAGATAGGCTTCAGTTCACAAACACCAACAGCCTCCAGGGAGACCTTAAAGCCCCCTCCAGTGCCTAAAGGGGCTCCAGGAGAGCTGGAGAGGGACTGGGGACAAGGGATGGAGGGACAGGACATAGGGAATGGCTTCCCAGTGCCAGAGGGCGGGGCTGGATGGGAGATTGGGCAGGAATTGTTCCCTGGGAGGGTGGGCAGGCCCTGGCACAGGGTGCCCAGAGCAGCTGTGGCTGCCCCTGGATCCCTGGCAGTGCCCAAGGCCAGGCTGAACACTGGGGCTTGGAGCAGCCTGGGACAGTGGAAGGTGTCCCTGACTGTGGCAGTGGTGGGACTGGGGTGGGTTTGAAGGCCTCTTCCACCCCAACCCATTCCATGTCTCTCTGAAAAGCAGCCTTTGGAGTCCAAAGCACTCTCAGGCTGTTGCAGACCCAGGAATGGCCCCACAGGCTGCCTCAGTGTCCCTCGTGCTCCTGGCTGAAGGACTCTGTAGGGAGGAATCGCTCACAGCTGGAGAGGGGCAGGAGCTCAGCCCAGAGCAGCGCATGGAGCGTCCTTCACCCTCGGAGCTGATCAGCTCGGATCCTGAGGCTTGGAGCCCAGTGCTCTTTGGAGAATTCCCGGGGCTGGGGGAGCTTCCTGAGCCCCTGGCACAGCTGGGACAAGTGTGCAAAGGTGATGGGTGAGGATAACGGGATCAGGGGGATCAGAGCGGATCAGGCAGATGAGCGAGACGTGATCTGTGATGAGGGGGGTGGGAATGAAGGGGAGAGGATAAAGGGGGGAGAAAAGGAAAGAGAAAAAGGGAAGAGGGAACGAGGAAGGGAAAAGAAGGCTGGGAAGAGAAAGAGGAATGGGGAAAGGGAATAACCCTCGACAGACATGGGGACACCCGAACGGGCAGCGCCTCCACACTGCCCTGCG
>VWYP01013418.1:78724-98592 GCA_013400435.1 Pycnonotus jocosus
GGGCGGCCGCGGTGGTGGGGGCCCGGCGGGGGGGCCGCCCGCCGCCCCCCCGGGCTCCGACACCTACAAGGGGTGGCTCTTCAAGTGGACCAACTACCTGAAGGGCTACCAGCGTCGCTGGTTCGTGCTCAGCAATGGGCTGCTCAGCTACTACAGGTACCGGGGCAGGGGGGCCGGGCAGGGGAGTCGGGGACGGACCGCGGGGGCTGCGCTGTTGCACAGCGAAAATCGCCTCGTATTGCTTAGTTTGGGCTTTCCCCCCTCTTTTAAAGCCAAACTCGGGGTTTTGATCCTGCAGAGCCGCGGCGGAGTCCTGTGCGCGGCAGAGGGGCCCCGGGATGATGGAGTGCCCTGGATCTCCCATCCTTCTCTCTCTCTCCATCCCTCCGCTCCTGCTGCAGCCGCGGCTGCTACAGCTGCCCAAATCAGAACCTTGCAGCCAAACACCTCAAACCCTCCTCCCTTAGCTGTGTGACCTGCTGCTGCTGTGCCCTGCCAGAGCCTTGGCAATCCTTCCCCAGCAGTGCCAGTGGCTGCGGGCGCTGCGGTGGCGGTGGGATGTTGTGCTGGGAATGTTTGGCTTGGGAAGTGAGCCCAGGCTGGGGGACGGAGGGAAGGAAGCTCCAGCAGTGATTCCGAGCCGAGCCTGGCTCCCTGCGCTGTCTGACGCGGTGGGTTTGTGCAGACGGGCTGTGGGCTCAGCGCGGAGCGTGTCAGACACCCCGAGGCTACGAGGCTGAATCCAAAGCGGTGTCATCTTTGTAGCTTCTCTTGTGCTGCTTGTCTCGCTTGAGTGGTGAAAATACAAACGTGGATGTTGGTGTTTTCATCCTCCAGGAAGATGACCCTGTCTATGGCAGGGCGGTGGAACAAGAGGAGCTTCAAGTCCCTTCCCACCCAGACCATTCAGGGATTCTGTGATTTGATTCATGTTTATTCTTGTCACTTGGAACACAAGCGTTCTGTCACCCCCAGTGTCGTGCAGCAGATGTTGCTTGTACTTCAGGACATGGAAACAATCCTGGATATTAAGAGATGGTTGAGCTTTATAAAATAATAAGTCTTTAAAGTGCCAAACCCCCTGAGACACGAATTCTCTATGAAGGTTATGCCAAAGCTATTTTTCCTCCTGACATAGAGTTCATCAGCTGATTTCCTTTCAGCTTCAGCTGCTGACATGTAGCCTGAAGCTGATTGCAGAGCTCCAGCTCCCTGTCAGGTGTGAATATAAACACTTCCACCTCTAAGAGAGCCCTGGGTCCTGGGGTCAGACCACAGCAGGTAACAGTGCAGAAGGTAAATGATGTATTTATCTACTTGGAGTTGTTCAAAACCGTCAAAGAACTTAAGCCAAACAACCTCCCTCCCAAAAAATGTAATTACCTCTCAGTAATTCAGCTAATTTATTGTAATCCTTTCTGGAATGCCTTAACTCTGCTCAAAGAGGCTGTTGGAGTTTAACACCCCACTTGTAACCATGTCAGAATATTATTTTTACGTGTTGATGCCAAGTCTGTCATGAGCGAACAAGTGGTTTTCTTCAACAATTATTTTAGATGGGAGCAACCAGGTTTATTTTAAGACCATTTGATCTGTTTTAGGCTGAAACAACAAACAGAAACACCCAAGAAAATTATTCTGAGCAGCATCTGAAGGAATTGAAACTTTGTGAAGCTTTCAGGCAGGGCACGCCTTCAGCAACTGCTTTGGGAAAAGGGATGCTGGAGGGTTTTGTGCTTCTTTTCATCACTGGGCTTGATGACAACTGTGTTAATTTGCTTGTGAGTCAGGACTACAAAAATACAGTGCAGAACACGTGGTGAAGTCTTTCTTAAGTGGAGAAAAGCCTCCATGATACTCTTCAAAACCAGCGCTCTGAAATAATGGCTGTGTCAGCTTGAATTGCTCATCTGGGAGTGCTCCTGAGAGACAGTCTGGGGTAAAAACTGGCAGTTCTGTTTTGATACGAATTCTAGCTCCTTGACAGGAGCCAGGCAGGTGTCAGGCTGCAGCCTGTTCCCTGATAAAGAGCATATATCTATATTTGTCTATCTATATATATTCTATAAAGGTCTCTGGCATTCTGAGAGTCACGGGTCTTGCTTTCTGCTGCCTCTTTGTGCTCATCCCAGCTCAGCAGGTCCACACCAGAAATCTCCTTCCCTGCCCTTGTGGGTGAACTGCTGCGCTCTCCTTACGTTGTCACCTTCGTAGCTGCACAGCCCACCTGATTTAGCTGTGGCTGCTCAGGAGTAGCTTTGTAAAAACTTCATTTTCCATGTCTGCTAAAATAATCTAAACTGGGAAAGCTGCCCCATGGTGCCCAAACCGCCTCCTTGCGTGGATTGATTTCGTTCCAGGTTGCAGCTTTTTGTTCCATTTGGATTTCCTGCCACTCGCTCTTTAGCTTTAAACCCCAGCCTGTCACGTTGCCTGGGAGGATTTTGGTTTGCAGAGTTGAGCTGCTGAAATCCCGGGTGTCCCCTCCGTGTCCCTGGTGGTGCTGGTGCGTGGGTGGGTGCTGTGCCATCCTTTGGAGCTCTTCTGAGGGGTTTGCTCCAGCAGTCAAGTGCGACGCTTGTTTGCTGCCCAGTTGGTTTCACAGGGACAGTTTGCTGAATTAAAGCTTCTAATTACAGCATTTTTTCCCAAATGGAGCATTTAAAGCCTCCTGTAGCTTTGCTACATCAATGAAGACATCAAGTCATGCTGCCAGGGAAACTTCAATGTGCCTTTGCTTTGTATTCCCTGCTCTGAACCTGTGAAAAATAACAACTGCTGAGGAATTCTTGAGGAATTCCCGTGCAGTACCGTCCTCTGGAGTGAGGTGTGTGGGTTTAGGAAGTTTCTAAATCCACAGTAATATGGTTGGACCGTTTTAGTTGCCCTTGATTATTCCTCCTTGGTTGTTTTTGACCAAGTTTTTTGGCTGATTCAGTGATGCCGGCGTGGGAAGGCGGTTTGGGGATGCAGGACTAGTCTGCTTGACTTGCTAATGATCCAAACTCTCTCTCTGAACTCCTCTTGCAGGCTGCCACTCAGATTTATCATAATCTATAATTAGTGGCTCTGTATGGGAGAATCTAATCACCTTGAACAGATAAGTGTTTTCAAGGAGATTAGAGAGGATCTTCAGGTGAGTATTAATTGATCAAAGCTTGGCGTTGCTCATGTGATCATGGATGCTCCAAGAGTGTTGTGTTCTCCCAGCAGCTCCTTGACCTTTCTAAGAGCTCTGGGATGTGTTGGCTCCTCTTTGGGATGGGCTGGAGCTGGGTACCTGTGAGCTGGGTGTCTGGAGAGCCTTCAGCAGTGTTTTGTGTGGGCACAGGGTGTAATGATGAAAGCAATGACAAATGGAGAGAGGAAAACCATGTCGTTGTTGGGAAGGGAAAGGCGTCTCCATCAAGCACCATTAACTCCCCTCTTAGAGCAGTGATGGGTGCCTGGGGCACTTCAGCTATCTTGTCTGGGTCATCCTGCAGCTCTTTTCCCTGGAAAAGCCTTGTTTCACAGAGCAGCATTCTTCACCAGCTGTGTTATCCAGCAGTTAACTCTTGGTTGGCATCATAAGGGCTTAAGCACAATCCAGAGGGGGTTTTTTCTGTTTTTTGTGCTGAGACTCCACTGAAAGCTGAGGAGGGGAGTTCAGGAAGGAGCTTGAAAACCACTGCTGGTGGTAGAGATATGGGGAGATGTGACAGAGAGCCTGGGAGAGACCTCTGGGAGCCTCTGATCCAAGTGTTCCCCCAGCACTGCCGAGGCCACCACTGACCCATGTCCCCAAGTGCCACATCCACAAGGCTGTTAAATATCTCCAGAGATGGGGACTCCACTCCTGCCCTGGGCAGCTGTGCCACCCTGACCACCCTTCCCATGCAGAAATGTTCCCAATATCCACCCTGAGCCTCCCCTGGCCCAGCCTGAGGCCGTTCCCTCTCCTCCTGTCCCTGTTCCCTGGCAGCACAGCCCGACCCCCCTGGCTGTCCCCTTCTGTCAGGGAGTTGTGCAGAGCCACCAGGTCCCTGTTGAGCCTCTCCATCTCCCTCAGCTGCTCTTCATCACGCTTGTGCTCCAGCCCCTGAAATCTCCAAGGTGTGAGCTTGCAGAGCCTCTCCAGGCCCCTCTTCCAGTGTTGGACCATCCTTGGAGGGGCAAACTTTATCTTACATTTAGCTTGTAAATGATAGAATGAGGCAACATGCTCTCCTGGAATGGTTTTTGTGACACCCTGTCCCTCTGCAGATGAGTCCTGGAGTGTTTGTCTCTCTCTGGGTGCTGGAGCATGCAGGTTTCCAGGGCAGCTCTGCAGCTCTTGGTGACTTTGAGCTACTTGTTTTTAAACAGTGATGAATAATTGGTGTTCCCAGTCAGCTTGTTTTCCCATGACACTCTCTGGATCCATATGGTGCTTTGCTGTTCCTCCTTGTTATCTGCCCATTCTGGAAGCAGCTCCTTGCTGTGCTTTGTCCCTGGGGACATGGTGCTGCCACATCTCCGTGGGGACACTGCATGTCCACATGACCCTTGAGGGGTGCTGTGGGTGGGGGGAACGATGCTCTTTGGGCTGCTGGTTCCAGGCTGGATTGCTCTGCTCGCAGTTTAGTGCTGGGGAGGAGGTTGAGCTCTCTTGAGTCCAAACAGCAGCTGCTGCTGACTCTGCAGGAGGGTGTGAGACACGGATCTTATCCTTAAGGATGGTTCCACCATGGCTTAGTTATTAGTGCTGGGTGAGGGGATTTACAGCTGTTGCCTTGTTCTGTTTGCTGGTTGCAAACTGTGACAAGAGCCATGAACCATCGTTCTGCTTTATTTCTATCTGTATCATCCTCATTTGGCTAGATGGGATTGATGTTATCCCTCATCCCATCCCTGCAGGTGTTCCAGGCCAAGTTGGACAGGGCTTGGAGCAGCCTGGTCTTGTGGAAGGTATCCCTGTCCATGGCAGGGGAATGGAACCTTAAAGATGCCTTCCCACCCACACCATTCCATGATTCTATACTGGCCAAATACTTAATTTGATGTAATTGTAAAAGAAGTAATTGGTTTGTCTTGTGCAGAACTAAACTTGGAGGGGGCAGAGTGCTCTGGATTTGTGTGGAAGCACAGCAGCCTGTGCTGCTGTCAATGTTGGTCGTGTGGGGATCCCTCAGGTAGCTGGGCTCACATGGCAGTTGTCACTCCTGGAGCTGTTTGCAGGTATGGAGGATGTTTATGGGCTCAGCTGTCTGGGTCCTTACCTGAGTGAGGTGCCTGTTACCCCTTTCTGGTGTTCCCTGCTCCAGCTTCCATTGCTGGAACACACACTGATGTAGTTCGTTTTGCTGTCCCAGGCAAGGGCAGGGGGTCACTGTCCAGCCCTGCATCTTTCCCATACAGTGCTGGAGCTCCCTCAGCTCTGCTGGAGTGGGACAGCAGGGGCTGTGCTGACCTTTAGGAGCAGAGATTGATGTGGACTGGCTCCTGCTCCAGGACATCCACGGCTGTGCTGACCCTGGAAAACCCTTGCCAGCCCTTGGTCCATCTGCTGTCATGTTGCTCCGGGAGCAGGACGGCTGTCCTTTGCCTGCAGAGGTGACTGGCATCACCTGCCTCTTCCTGCAGCTCCCTTGCCTGTCTTTTTTCAGGGAAATGTGTATTCAGCTCTGATTTGGCTTGCTCCAATTACAGGTTTAAGTTGGTGCTTGTATGGCCTGTCATCTTCTGTACCCCCAGTGAGTCACTGGGGAAGGAGCTGATCCTTCTTGTCAGGACTATTGTGAAGAACCTGCTGTGCTTTTCCACGCAGTTTCCCTTGTATCCTGCCTCGTTTTTCCCTGAAAAGGAGTTTCCAATCAGTGCAATGTGCTCTGAACTCACCTCTGAACAACAATGATGTTCATTATCTGTGGGTTGAGTTGTGCTGCAGCTGGTCAGACTACTGAGCTTCTCAGTATTTCGTGCTTGTGTTATCAATTGTTGTAGCTGGGTAACTCAGCCTGGTAATTTTAGGTGCCTGAAGTGTTATCAGTGATATCAGAGCCCTCTGCTCCCTGTAGGTCTGTTCAGCTGATGGCCAACAGCTCAGGTTGTCACCCTGAAATGTGAGTTGTGCCAGCCTGCTGTCGGGAGGGCAGGCAGCATCCTGGAGATTTATCCCTAAATAAGATAGTGCTTCCAAACCTGAGCTAGCTGGAGGTGTTAAATATCCCTTCAGGTCTTCATTATACTGTTCAATTATTGTAGCAGTTCCTACAGCACTGTGTCAGGGATCTTTCTACACTTTGCATCAGCCTTTGTTTGGTTTCGATCAAAAAGCTTGTTCAATAATTAATGACAAAATATTCCCTGCCGGCTGTGGGCTGGGCAGGCAGAGCTGAGGCTGAGGCAAACAGAGCTGGGGTTGTGTGTGGAGCTGGGGCAGTGGCTGCTGACTCACAGCCCTGTGTGCAGAGCCTTGGGCTGCAAACGGATCAACGCTGGAATTAAACATGCAGATGGGAAGCGTGGTGCTGTGTGTTAGTGGAGCTCTGCCATGAGAGCAGAACAAATGGGAGCAAATCTCCTCTCTGGTCCCCTTCCAGGCACTTGGGATTCGCTTCCCCCTCTGCAAGCCAGGGCTCCTGACAGGGCTGTTTTGTACCTGGCCTGTGCTGTCCCCAGGTGATGCTGCTCCTCCCTGTGAGCATCGCTGTGGGGTTGGAGCTGCTCACAGGTCACACGTTGTGACACTGGCACTGATGGAGCTGCTGCTGTGTCAGCACTGTTCACAGTGGCCAAACCTGTCATCACCTCTGTTTTCCCTGCCCTTCCTTTCACACCAAGCTGTGTTTGTATCCACTTTCCACTTTTTTATTATTTTTATCTAACTCTTCAAGGCTATTTCTGCTTTGAATCACGACCGGATAGATATATGTCCCTGCAGTGACTCAGGGGGAGGTGCTTCACTCCCTAAAAATAGTCTTAATTCTCCAAATCTTCCTGGATGAGAGCACTGTCTGGGCACGCGTGGCTGTTTAAAGCAGCTTCTGCAATGCATTTGGGGGAAAATATGGTGAAGTGGGAGTCAGTGCCTTTCTCTTTTCCTTCTTTAACACAAAGCAGTGATTCTTAATCTGTTATTAATAGCTAGAGCAGGTTTCTTCTAGGAACTTTATAAGAAACAGAGCAGGAAAATGTTGTCCTTGGGGGCCTGCTGATTGGGGGTATTGCTGTTGTGAGTCAGATCTTCTCACTTCAGGCTGGTTGGCTGGCACAGACACCTAAACACTGTGGCTAGGTGGGCTCTCAAAGAACAGTGAACTCTCCTTCCCATGGCACAGCCATGGATGTGACAGCAGGGCTGTCTGGTAGCCTGGATGGGCATGAAGCTCCTTTGGGGAGTCACTTGGTCTCCTGGTGCTGGTGACATTCAGGTCCATGGCTTAGTTTCCCTAGGGATGCCCCCGGGGACGTGGGGTTGTGTGTGCTGTGTTCCAGCCGTGTTGCTGTTCCCAGCTGATTTGGTGCTTTGTGCCTGTCACTCACCCCAGCACAGAATTAGAGTATTTGTCACAGCAGCAAATATCCATGGCAACTAATTCCCCAGCTCTGGAAATCTTCACGATTTTTGAAGTTTCTCTTTTCCTGTGAAATGCACAGGGGTGGTTCCACAAACTTTTTTTTTCAGGTCTTCTGCAACTGTCAGGAGTGGTCGCTCTTCTTGGAAGCGCTTGAAAAATACACCGGTCCCAGTTCGGAAGATGGGGTGAGTTTGGGTGGATTTGGCTGGAGCATGGACATGGGTGACTGGGATGTGCTCATGGCAGTGGGATACAGACATGCCCCTCCTCTCCAGGACTATGCAGGAGTGCAGACCACAAGATTAAAGACGCACACTTTTGTGTTTGAGATGTGGAGATGCTGTGCAGCAGGTGGGGGTGGCAGCTGTGCCCATAGCTCGTGAGGAGTCAGTGAAGTTGTGTCAGGGAGGTTTAGGTTGGATTTTAGGAAAAGCTTCTTCCCCCAGAGGGTGCTGGCACTGCCCGGGCTCCCCAGGGAATGGGCCCAGCCATGAGGCTGCCAGAGCTCCAGGAGTGTTTGCATGGCACTGCCAGGGATGCCCAGGGTGGGATTGTTGGGGTGTCTGTGCAGGAATAGAAGGTGAACTGGATGATCCGTGGGTCCTTTTCCAGCTCAGGAGATTCCATGGTTCTTTGATTCTGGGTTAAGTTTCAGCCTTTGGCTTGAAGCTCTTTTTGGAGGGCTCAGTCTGGGAGCACTTGGATGGTGCCTGGTGTCAGGGCTGTGTTCTCCAGCATCCCCATCCTTTGTTCTTGGAAGGCTAAGACCTTCCATCTTTTCTGTTTCCAAGCGTGCACCTTCCTGTGACTGATGCTGGATGCTGTTTATCCGCTGTTTATTATTCCCAAGTTGCCACTGTGGTGTTTCCCAGCAGGGCTTATGGAGCAGAAAGCACTGCAGGTTTATAGTGCGTGGTCAGGTGGAACTCCTCCATGGCTTTATTTTATCCCAGCAGAGTTTTCTGTTCCTTGTCAGCTGGGTCTGTCTGGGGAGAGTCTGCTTGAGGCTCCCTGGCTTTGCATCTCTGCTGGGATGGAATTCTTATAAGCAGGAGGAAGAGAGTGCTCAAACTAAAAGTCACTTTGTGAGGCACAAAGGTGACAATCATCTTAATACTGCATAATTTACATTTGGCACACATGGCACAGTATCAGCTCCCACTTGGAATTGTACACAACATGCAGGATTCCCTTTGGGAGCTGGGGTGGTAGTGGTGCTCTGGTTAGCTGTATCCTCTCAGGCATTGATTAGGAGTACATTTAATTTGATTGGGTTTTGGTAGCTGTGATAAGATCACAGTTCATTAGTTGCAGTATTTGCTGTGTAATGTGGTTATTAACGGGTGAGTGCCCTCGCAGCCAGGCTGTGGATGATGCCAAGTGGAGCAGAGAGGTCACAGGTCTGGATTTCAGAGGGACCATGACAGGCTGGAGCAGCAGGGTGATGGAAACCCTGTGATGTTCAGCAGGGGCAAACACCAGCCCTGCCCTGGGGTCGCTGCTTGAAGCAGCTTTGTGGAAGAGCCCCTGGGGACAAGAAGGTGACCAGGAGTGACCAGGGGTCAGTGGTGGCTTTGGCTGTGTTAGCAGAAGTGTTGAGGGAAGGGGCTGTCCCCTCTGCACAGCACAGGAGTGTCCTGGGGTGCTGTCTGGGCCATCAGTCTAGTTTGAGGCCCACCAGGATGAGGCTGGAGCACAGGAGACAGGGAGACCCCGAGCTCCATGGTGGAGCGTGTGAGAGAGAGGACAGAGCCTGGCTCTGCTCCTGGCAGGGTGAGGCACAGGGTGGGGAGAGCACGTGGGAAATCCTATATGGACACATGGAACCATGTTGGCTTGGGAGTGAGGACTGAATACTGGGATAGGGATCTGGAGAGGTGCAGGGAATTCATGGCTATTCCAGCTGTGGATAGGCAGGGTCCTGAGCAGCCTTGTCAGAGCAGGAGAATGGACTTGAGGCTTCCTGGAATGCCTTCCAGACACATTTCATGCACCATTCTATGATTATTTCTGACACTTTTGGTGAGTTTGCCTTCAGCTGTCAGGATGCTAATGGGGAATGAAGAAAAGCCATGTTCTGTCTATGGCTTGTCCTGTCAATGCCAGGAGAGCCCTGGTGATTTGTGTGTCTGAACTCTTCAGGCTGTTTCCCAGGCCATCCTCCACTTGCATGGCACTCTGAATTGAGGGAGGAGCTGCCTGACACTGGGACAGCCTGAGGATTGGCAAGGCAAATTTATGGGATTAAGCTGTGCTTTACTCCTCTATCAGGCTTTGATCTGTTAAAGCTTATTATAAGAAAAGTGTTTTGCTGGAACACTTGGGGAGGCAAAGACCCAGTGGTGTTTCTGATCCCTTTAGGAGTGGGATTGGCTTAGGAGCTGATGGACAGGAATTTTCCTATTTTTTTTTTTTGCCTGTGCAGTCTCTGGGATGTCCCAGCTGGGTGCTGCCCTGGAACTGTTTTCCCAGGAACCTGCATTTTTTTGTGGGTAAACACTGAGTATGTGCTGGGTGAGGCATCTGCCTCTCCCTCTCTGTCCCCTTCCTTTTCACTACAAAGAAAGAAGTAAAAATTTCTGCTTCAAAGTAGAAAAACCTATGGATGCAAGCTCCTTGAAAATTTAGTTTTAAATTTGAGAATTGACTTGTAGAGGTCTGGAAATTTGTGCTTTGTTGCTCTGTAACAAGCCCATTTTCCCCTCCTTACAGCTGCAGACATCCAGCCTGGAATTGTCACTTGTAAGTACCTTGAGAGGCTGCAGCTCTGTATCCCAGCACAGATAAGGTCTGTAATTACTGGATTGGATTGAGTTCTGCTGCACAACTGCAGCCCTAAGGTGCCTTTGCAGTGCAGGAATGAAACCTCTGGCGGCACATGGCTGATACTGCCCATTTTTGGGATGTTGTGGGTTAATTTAAGCACAAAGCACACGCTGTGAGAACAGGATTGATCCCATCAGGATCTGTACAGTTGATTTCCAAGTCCACAGTAGCTGAACAGGGTTAATGGTTGTGAGAGTCACATTCTGCAGGCAGTGGAGGCTGAGAGCTTTGTGCAGGAATCCCTGTGGCTGCTGCAGGGAGGCAGTGACGCATTTGTAGGAGCAGTGGGATCGTGGCAAGGAGCTTCTCTCTGTCACGAGGCTGCAGTGCCAGGCCTGGGGTGTCACAGAGTCAGGCTGGGAGGGGAACAAAATCTTTAATCATAGAATCATGGGATGGCCTGGGGGGGAAGGGATGATAAAATCCATCCAGTCCCACCCCCTGCCCTGGGCAGGGACACCTTCCACTGTCCCAGGCTGCTCCAAGCCCTGTCCAGCCTGGCCTTGGGCACTGCCAGGGATCCAGGGGCAGCCACAGCTGCTCTGGGCACCCTGTGCCCACCCTCACAGAGTGGAATTCCTTCCCAATCTCCCATCTATCCCTGCCCTCTGGAGTGGAAAACCATTCCCTATGTCCTTTCCCTTCCAGCCCTGTGTCCCAAGTTCCTCTGCAGCTCTTTTGAAGCCCCTTTAGGCCCTGGAAGGGGCTCTGAGCTCTCCCTGGAGCCTTCTCTTCTCCAGGCTGAACAGTCACAATTCTTTCAGCTTTAATATAGTGAGGTTAATGTTGGCAATTTGGTCCAAGGTGTTTCCATGAAGATTTACAATTTCTGTAGTTTTAGGAAGGGCAAATTTGTAAAGTAGCTAAACACCAATATTAAGTCAGGCATTACCCTGAAGTGAGGCATCCTCATGAGTACAGAGGGAATTAAGAATTTTATTTGACATCCTCCAACTATTTCTGCAGTTTTCCATTTGCCTTGTAAAGGAAATGAGTAGTGAGCCCTTTGTCCCATGGGGCAGGTACATAAACTCCATTAGTAGCATTAGGTGTAGCTTTAATTTCCAAGTTCAAAATATATCATTGCCATTCTACTGTATAATAGACCATTACACCATTAGGTATAGTCTTAATTTACAAACTGGTTTATTTATGGAACTGCTGGTTTGATGCAAACCCAGCAGAGGTGCTTGAAATCCCTGTGTGGGATTAGTGCAGTCCTGTGGTGGCAGTTTGTGGGGGCACATCCTGCTGCTGCACCTTTATCCCTTAACACAACCTCATGAGCTGTGTTTGTGCCGTGCCAGGTCTCTATAAAAAGAATCTGCTCCCATGTGCAAGTGTTGGAGTCGGAACAGCTTAGCTTAAGTGAGCCTGGATGTGATGTGATCCTGCTCCCTCCCTTGGGAAAAGGGCATTGTGCTGCTTTTCACTGCTCTGTGCTCCTTAATATCACAAAGTCATGGAATATCCTGAGTTGGAAGGGACCCACAAAGATCATTGAAGTCCAACTCCTGGAATATGTTCCTATGGGAGAATTCCCTACAGTGGCCTGGCTTCTGTCCCCTCTTACACCTTTTTTTAAAATCTCTGATAACATAAAAATAGATACAAAATTGAAGGTTTAAACCTGCTTTTCTTCCTGTAGAAGATTAAAGAAATAAAAATGGGTAGAGAAGGTAAAAAAAAAAAAGTTTTCAAGCAGTTTGGTGGATCCTGGGAAGAAAGGAGGAGGATGGTCACAGTTTTATTTGTCCCCTGCATGAAGTCCTGCTTGGGAAACCAGCTGAGCACTGGGCTCTGTTCCTCTGCAGCTCTGCTGGCCTCTTCCTTCTCTCTTGGGACACTTTCTGTGTCTTCCCTTGTGTGCTTTGGGGTCCTTTTCTGGAATCCTTCCAGCTGCTGAACCTGCCAGGGTGAGACCCCCAGGGCTGAGGGTCCTGCTGGAGAGATGGGCCATGAGCCACTTCTTGGAGCCATGCAAGGAGCACATGGATGCAGAGACAGGCTTCTAGGCCAAGCTTCACCTTTTATCTGTTTAAAAATTTGTATAAATAGGTGCTCTTCACATGGGAGTTTTAACACTGGAGAGCAACATTCATCTCCCTGCTGTTGGCTGGAGGAGATGAAAAGCTCTGGAGAGCTGGATTGCTTGTGGTGCTGGCTGCACTTCTGGTGTTTGTTTGTTGTCTCACACCTCCCTGGGAGCGTGGATCACTGCATGGATCCTGCTGGCACACGTGGCAAATGTCTCTGTGCTTCTCCTGTTTTCCTGCATTGGCAAAGCACCCAGCCTGTGTGTGGTGCCTCTGTGGTTCCTTCCTCAGGTGGGATGTGTCCTGAAGAGCAGCCAGAACCCTGCAGTCTGTCCCAGCAGTCTGGATTTGCAGTTGGTGGAGAGGCAGGGAAGGAGGAGTTCTGTGGAAGAGAGAGCATTGGATGCAATTCCTGCAGAAATGAAAGATGCTGAGGGCTAAAAATCAACCATTCCCAGCCCTGTCCCTGTGATGGGAACTGCTGGACAAGAGCTCTCAGGGATGAGAGCTTTTAATGCCCTCTGTGAAGCAGCAGAGCCTGGGCTGGGGTGGGATTTTGAGACCTCCTGGCACAATCCTGCTGCTTCCCAGGAACCTGAGCAGCTGAGGGGGTTGTGGAGTTGTCTGGCCAAGCAATGTGTAAAATTGCCGTTTTTCTCATGAAAAAAAACAGCTGAAGGGGCTCCAAAAGAGCTGGAGAGGGAGTTCAGACAAGGGCCTGGAGTGACAGACAAGGGAGAATGGCTTAAAGCTGAAAGAGGGTAGATCTAGATTGGATATTAGAAGGAAATTGCTCTCTGTGAGGGTGGGCAGGCCCTGGCACAGGGTGCCCAGAGCAGCTGTGGCTGCCCCTGGATCCCTGGCAGTGCCCAAGGCCAGGTTGGACACTGGGGCTTGGAGCAGCCTGGGATAGTGGGAGGTGTCTCTGCCCATGGCAGGGGGTGGAACTGGATGGATTTTAAGGTGCCTTCCAACCAATTCCATTGGGATTGTGTGGATTGCTGCTTGCCTTTGTGTGTACAGCAGGCTGCTTTGGAAGCCCCTTGGCATCCCAGAGTGGCTGCTGGAATGGGAAGGAGTGACTTTGGATAAAGTGCTGGTGCTGCTTTTGTGGATGTGGAGCAGAGGGGTGGGATGGCAGATGGATGTTCTGGGGGGTGTCAGAAGGTGTCCTGTGCAGGGAGATGATGGCCAGGCTTGGCTGCAGCCAGGGGAGCACAGAGGGGTGAGAGTGAAGGGCAGGACTCTGTGCTGAAACAACTGAAATGTTGCTGCATTAAAACCTCTGAGCATTTATTGCACCACACAAGTTGTCTTGCAACACAATGCACTGAAATAACACAGAGAGTCTGGTCTGAGCAGTTGGGAAATTGGCTGAAAGCTGCAACTCATCCTTGTCTGTGTGTGAGAGCCGTCCCTTGTTAGGGTCAATGACTTTGCCTTCCCTCTTGGCTGTTCCTGGTTACCCACAGTCAATATCTGTAGGGTTTTTGCAGAAAATGCGCAGCCCTGAACACTGATCCCAGAGCATGTCTTGGATTACAGATTTATGGAATGGTTTGGATTGGAAGGGAACTCAAATAGCATCTTGTCTGACCCTGCCAGGGGCAGGGACACCTTCCACTATCCCAGGTTCCTCCAAGCCCCAATGTCCAACCTGGCCTTGGGCACTGCCAGGGATCCAGGGGCAGCCACAGCTGCTCTGGGCACCCTGCGCCAGGGCCTGCCCACCCTCCCAGGGAACAATTCCTTCCCAGCATCCTATCTGTCTGTCTGTCTGTCTATCTATGTATCTGTCTATCTATCCCTGCCCTCTGGCAGTGGGAAGCCATTCCCCCTTGTGCCTGCACTGAGGCTCGATGCAGAAGGATGTTGTGTCTCACAGTGAAGCAGCTGGGATGTGCCAGGCCTGTCCCCAAGCTGTTGGCCAAGGTCCCTTAGGCACCTGCAGGATTTGATCCAGAAGCACCCTCAATCCCAGTCATGGCCCAGTAAGTGGTTAACTCTTGATTTCTGTTTTAGATAAAACTCTTGGTATGTCCAGCATCTGGAATGCCAGCTGCCAACATTTTTTATTTTATGGGTGGTGTTGTAAGGGATGGGAAAGGTCTTGCACTGTGCCACACTGCCCCTTGCACTCACACTGCTGACATGATTTGCTGCTCTGCTTGCATTTCCCTCTGTTTCCTCAGTTGTTACAGGAAACCTGCTCTTCCCGGGATTGCTGACCTCCACACTCCACAGGAGCGAGTCCTGCAAGGATCAGCTGATCCTTTCCTGGGTAGTGGAGGCCATGGAGGCACCTTGTATGCAACACTCAAGGTCATGCTGCCTCCTCCTGCTCTCAAGTAGTGATTTCCTGCCCGCTGGAATCTGTTCTGGGAGCAGGCAGCTGCCTCCACCAACCACTGCCCCAGGGGTGACTGCTCCCAGGAGCAGGATATGCTGATTGTAGGGCTGAGCATGCATTTGTGACAGAATTGAGTTCTGGGTGGTCACAGGAGGCTGCAGAAGCTGCTGCTGTTGGCTGACATTGGGTGTTTGCCTCGAGCAGAGGCAGCTGCATGTCCTGTTCAGGGAGAAGATGGAACTGAAGGAGCCTCTCCACATGGCTGCACTGGGCACACACCTGAAACCTGCCTCCACATAAATGTGGTTGTTGAACTGAGGATTTCGTAGTCAAGGGCTGTGAAGCAACAGTTCAGATTCTAAATAAGAAATTTTAGCTTTCTTCTCATGCCTTAAAATAGAGGAAAAATATATTTATGCAACCGTGTGGGCTTTGCTTGTGGATATCTATCCTTAAAGAATATTTCATCCACAATCTAGATATCTATCCCTAAGAAATATCTCATCCACACAGAGATCCTGGGCTATAATTGAGCATTGTTTGAAAGCTGGCAAGAAGTCAGGAGTGTGATGATTTTAGAGTGATGTTTGAGGTCACAGACTGTAATTCATGTGCTGTCTCTGAGGGAAATTTATTGGGTACTGAAAACATTAACATTGACGGTAACTTGCAGAAAGGACAGATGCTTGCAGTGTGGAAAAATTCTTGGAAGTGAGCTCTTCTGCCCACCCTCAATCTCAGAAAGATGGGATAAGTCTTGTGCTTGAAGCAAATACATCCCTAAAGTCTGTAGTCTGGAAAACCAGGATTTTTTAAACAGGCTGAATATTGGAGATGAGATAGAAATTGATGGGATAGGAATACAAATTGTGTTTTAATGTTGACTGTGTGTGCCCTGTGTGCTATTATGTCCTTGGCTCTGGTGGTGAGAAAAGATAAACACGAGTTGACTGTGGCTGATCTTTATGCTGATCATTTAACACAATTTGCAAGAGCTGAAGCACCAGTAGAAACTTGAAAGCAGACACTGTAATGAGAAAAATGACTGCTTGAGGCTCTCATCTGCTGCAGTACATTTATTTCTTGTGTAGTAAAGAGCATTTCTCAAATGAACCTTGTGTGTGGTCACTCCTTGTTTGTTCTTGCTTAGAAATGAGCCACTGAGCTCGTGAGTCAGGCCTGGCCAAGGTCTTGGATTATCCTGCTAGCTGTGGAGGTGATGGGATCTGGACCAGACCTTCCATGACTGATGGGAGATCACTAACGTGAGATCTGATGTGATAAACCCTGGTGGAGCTGAAAGTCTTTGGTGGGCTTTTGCAGTCCAGTCTTGGTGGGATTTTCTATTTCTGGATCTTTGGGATTTTAGTTTGGAATATAAATAAAATAACAAACTGGCGTGACTAAAGGGCTTCCACTGGCATTTTTGGAAGGTCCATGCCCAGAGCCTGGCTCCCCACAGCCATTCCCAGCTCCGTGCCCATAGCCTGGCTCCCCACAGCCATTCCCAGCTCCGTGCCCATAGCCTGGCTCCTGCAGCCATTCCCAGCTCCATGCCCAGATCCTGGCTCCCCACAGCCATTCCCAGCTCCATGAGCACAGCCTGGCTCCCCACAGCCATTCCCAGCTCCATGAGCACAGCCTGGCTCCTGCAGCCACTCCCAGCTCCCTGCCCATAGCCTGGCTCCCCACAGCCATTCCCAGCTCCATGAGCCCTGCCCTGCTCGGTGGCTTTGCTGAAGCTGCTGAGCTGTTGGTTTGGTTTCTGGGCTGTGAGGGACACCAGTGTCCCTGTGCTGGGTCATCTGCAGGCCAGCTGCCACCAGGGTCACGCTCTTAGAGCATTTCCTTCTGGTCACACACTGAGATACTTTCCCCACGCCGAGTTCCTTTCATTCTGCTCTTGCAGGAAGGGAATTAGTGGAACCCGTTTTTCGGGGGCTGCAGCAGTGTTGGGTGGGAGTGAGGCTGGGATTTTTCTGTTTCACACCAGCTCAGGGAGCTGCCTGTGCCCTGCAGAGCTGGGGGTGGTGGAGCAGGTGAAGCCCCAAAGCAGTACCTCCAGCAGCTTCTTGGGTGCCCGTGTTTGCAGGGCTGATATCCTTATCAGCCAGGGCCACACCGGCCTCTCCAGGGGTGCAGAGGAGATAGCACGACATGCTGGGAGGAGTTGGAGTGCTTGCTAGTATTTTTTTTAACATTAGTGAGGTTTTTTTTGTTGTTACTGTGTTTTGTTTTGTGTTTTTTCCCCATAAAAACTCCAACACAAAGTCTCTTTGCCAACCATATCAGCTGATATCTGCACTGTGCCTTAGTTTATCTCCTGGCCACTGCTGAGGTGTCAGAAAACCTGCCCCATGCACGCCAGAGAGGCAGAAATGTGGTATAAAAGGCAATCCCAGAGGTGTGCAGCAGGGTGGGCTGACTTCAGAGTATCTTTGTATTTCGGGTGGGAGTCTTGTCAGTGGGAGCACTGCAGAAACAACATCGCGGAACGAGGGGAAGGGAATTGTGCCTTTTGCTGTGATTCTGATTTTGCCAGGGAAAGCATTTTGAGGTCTGAGTGCATTTTTGCAGGGTTTACACAGATTTTCAGGAAACGAGCCCCTGTACTTGGCACCCAACTCGGATATGTTGTGTATTGGGAGGAGCTTGCTCTGTGCTCCTCAGCCACCCAGCAGCTCAACCTCAATTTCATTTAGGAGAAGAGGTGAGGGATAGCCTGGGTGTTGTTTTCAGAGCCTTTTCAGCTTGGCAGTGTTGGTTTTCCTGTCCTGAGAACGTCTTACACCCATGCACTTCCCCAGCAGGGAATGTTCCAATGGAACTCTCACGTTGGAGATATTTCCGAGCAGGAAGTGCTGGCATTGGCAAAACGTCCCATCCTCCTGGGATGTTGCATGGAACCTTGCTGGCAGGCAGTGCCAGGTCCTGCCCTGTGACTCTGAGGGAATTTGTCTGACAGATTGCCTGTCCTGAGCTCCTCTGGAGGTTTTTTCCCCTCTCTGAACACAGAGAGACAAAGGCTGTTTGTGAATGAGCTGGGGCAGAAGGCATCTTCCAGGTTTTTCCTTGTGCCTTTGCTGGCATGGGTATTGCAGCCAAATTCAAGTGGAAAAGCACCGGAGAAAGGATTGTCAATTCCAGATTGGTGTGCTTATTGCTTTGCTTACAAAAGAGCTGTATGGCCAAATCTTCCTTAAATCCATGCTTGGGTGGTGTTGCTGAGGCTCTTTGGTGTTGAGTCCCAGCGTGGGTGGGGGTTTGCCTCAGAAAATGGCTTGAGAAGCTGCTGGAGAGGTTGTGGGGGAATATTCCTGTGATCTGTGGAGGTGGTGAGTACCTGAGCTGCAGACATCCCTCTGGCTGAAGATTGCAGCCAGGATTGCATCCCTCTGCCTGACAGGGATTGCAGCCAGGATTGCATCCCTCAGGCTGATGAGGATTGCAGCCAGGATTGCAGCCAGGATTGCAGGCTTTCCCTTAACCCTGATCATTCCCAATCCGTGCCCATCCTGACTGCAGCCAGCTGCAGATTAGTTGGCCTTTAAATAGATCTAAATCGTGTGTTTTTACAGCAGTCTCAGCCCAACACTTGCCATGTGCTTGTTTGGGGTCAGTTTGTGCTTGCTTGGTTTTGGGGAAGGCAAAAAGAGGAAGCAAAGGGAAAATCTGAGCTGTTTGTCAAATGGAACTTGTGGTTTGTGAGGGCCCTGCTGGAACCAGCTGTGGTGTGCTGAACTGACTGGGAAAATACCTCTGGAGGCACGCTCCTGCATCCCCTTGGGTATTTGAGTTCTGGGATTGAGTTGTCATAAACTTCCTTTTTCCTTGAACCCGGGGAGAGTAATAACCCCAAGAGGGTTGGTTTCAATGTTCCATGCCGTGACTTCAGGCATGTGAGCTCAAATTCAAGTGCTTTTCGGCATTTCTCATGCTTAAAAGGGAAGCAGAAATTTCACTGGCTTTATACTCCCAAAAACTGAACAAAGGACATGGGAAATCTCAGTTTATTGGGAAATGTGCCTTGGAGCACTTGAGCAGGTGGGCTGGTTGTGTCTGACGTTTCAGGTGTAGGGTGGGGGTGACAGGGAATTCAAACAGCAGATATGGGCATGGATGCTCTGGAAATGGGTGACAGGGAATTCAAACAGCAGATATGGGCATGGATGCTCTGGAAATGGGGGACAGGGAATTCAAACAGATATGGGCATGGATGCTCTGGAAATGGGGGACAGGGAATTCAAACAGATACGGGCATGGATGCTCTGGAAATGAGTGACAGGGAATTCAAACAGATATTGGCATGGATGCTCTGGAAATGGGGGACAGGGAATTCAAACAGCAGATATGGGCATGGATGCTCTGGAAATGGGGGACAGGGAATTCAAACAGCAGATATGGGCATGGATGCTCTGGAAGTGGGACCTGAGCCATGAGGGAGCTGTTGTCTGGCACGGGTGATGCCAGGAGGGGGTGGTGACACAACAGCCTTTTGTTGGCAGTGAGCAGTGGGGAGTGCAGCTCCTGTCCCTGTGCCCTGTGGGAATGCTGTGAGGAGTGGGAGAGCTCAACCTAACCCAGGCAGCTGTGGCAGACTCTGAATTCTGCAGGGAAATCCTTGTGCCTTGTGCTGCATCCTGTGGGAAGAGCGAGCTGTGCTGCTCAGGCACAACAAGGACTCAGGGCTGTGGCATCTCTTGTGCTGCCTCCCACACTTGGGAAGAAAACAAAACACTGTCCCCAGCTATTGAATTGTCCAGTTCTGCCTGGTTTGTTCCCTGTCCTTGATTTCTCTCCTTCCATCTGCCTGCAGCAGTCCTTGCACCTGACTCCAAAGGGCATTTCCCAGTTGGCCATGGGTATAAATATTCCTCTGTGGCTGCAGAGCCCTTAATGTTACAACATCTTCCAGTAGGATGAAGAAATGAATTTTGTAAACTGGTTTCTACTTAATCCATATAAGAAACAGTAGAAGAAAACAGGTCTTAATCTCCGAGCCTGGAGAGGTCAGTGCTGTAAGAAGCAGTGAGGGTGTCACAGAATCATGGAATAGACTGGGGTGGATGGGACTTCAAATATCATCCAGTTCCACCTTCCAGTATCCCAGGGTGC
>VWYP01013420.1:0-115165 GCA_013400435.1 Pycnonotus jocosus
GCCCTGCCCAGCGCTGCCCCGGGACTGCGGCTCGCAGCCGGCCACGCCGCATCCCGGCCCCGGCCGGAGGTAACGCGGGGCGGGCGGAAGGGAAAGGGGTACAGGAACGGGGCGGTCAGGGGTTGAGGTGATGGCAGGGAGTGGAGGGTCGAATGCTGTGGGAGTGGTGCAGTAGCGGAGATCTGGGCTCGGGATGTAGGAGGGATGCTCAGGGGAAGGGATGCAGGAGGAGTAGTCGGGGAAGGAGGTGCGTGAGGGATGCAGGAGGGATGCTCGGCTTGAGGGATGCAGGAGGAACGCTCAGGGTGACGGATGCAGGAGGGATACTCCGGTGAGAGGCACGGGAGGTGTGCTTGGAGTGAGGGATTCAGGAGGAATATTCGGGGTGAAGGGTGTAGGAGGGGTGCTCAGGGGAAGGGGTGCAGAAGGAGAAGTCGGGAAAAGGAGTCCTGGAGGGATACTTAGGGTGAAGGATGCAGAAGTGCTCGGGGTAAGAGGCACAGGAAGAGTGCTTGGCATGATGAATGTCCGAGGTGAGGGATTCAGGAGGAATACTCAATGAGAAGCGTATGGGAAGGATGCTCAGGGGAAGAGATGCAGGAGGGGTAGTCAGGGAAAGGGATGCTTGGGGGCTTGGGATGCTGGAGGGATGCTTGGAGTGAGGGATACTGGAGGGATGCATGGAACGAGGGATGCAGGTAGGCTACTCAAGGGAGGTGGTGCAGGAGGAGTGCTGGTAGACAGTGTTGCAGGAGGGATGCTCAAAGGCAAGAATGCTTGGCAGTCGGGTTACAGAAGGTTTTGCAGAGGTCGGGATGCCGGAAGGAGCTGGAAATAAGGACTGCTTGAGGGTCAGGATAGAGTTGGCATTCTCAGGAACTGGGATGTTCCGAGGGAGGGATACTCAGGATAAGGATAGAGGTGCTTGGAAGGGGTACTCAGAGGGATGCTCTGGGATTGGAATGTAGCAGAGGGCTTGGAGGGAGGTATGCAGGAGAGATGGCTGGATGCAGGAAGGATGCTCAAGAGAGAGATGCTTGTAGGGAGAAGTTTGTGAGAAAGGCCCAGGTTTTGGGATTCCCAGAGAGATGCTTGGACAGAGGGATGCTCTGTGGTCAGGGTGCAGAAGGGAATGGTGGAGGAGGGGTGCTTGAGCATTTGGCTTATTGGGAATCAGGCTGTAGGTGAATGCTTGGAGGGAGAAATACAGGAACAACTTTGGAAAGTGGGGATTCCCCAATGTGTGCATTCCCCCAGTGCCTGCAGAGCTTTGCAAGCCTGTTTACAGGTTTGTTATAACAAACTGGCCAAGACAGATTCAGGTTTTCCCCAGGGAAGCTGACCTGGGGAGAGACACCTAGGGATGTTCCCATCCCATAGGGAGCCAAAGACTCTAAAAGTGAGGGTCAAATTCAGATTAGCTGAGATCCAACCCAATTTCAGGTTAGATCTGCCCCAGCTTGGACTTTGCAGGTGTTACCGAAGAATAAAAGCAGATGTTGGAATATTTGCACTGCTATGAGGTTTTTACAGCACATTGGGAGCTCAACTATGCCCTTCTGCATCTGGTGGCAGGGAAATTTCAACAGCATGCCCTACCTAGAGTGAAAGGATGCAACTGAGCTTTCACCTGAGGAGGGGTCTCAAAATGCTTTGGGCATCTTTGTGATGGAGTCCATAAAGTCTACCATGGTCTCACTTTGCATTTCTGCTTTCTGAGTTGTCTGATGCAAAGCCAAATATATTGGGGGCTGTGGAGGGAAACTGAGATCTCAAATGGGCATCATACCCCATTTTTCCTTTCCTGAAGGCACCACCAAAAATTGGAGATCTCGGTCTCCAAACAGTAAAGCAGTGTCTGATGAATCCCAGGCAGTGTTGGCAGTATCCACCCTCAGTCTGGTATGCTTTGGTGAACAGGACGTGGTTTTTCCTTGGGTTGTATCCAGGGTTTTAATTTCTATACTGAGACAAAAGCAGACAGAAACCTGAAGAAAGAAGAGTGATTTTAATGCTATAAATACCTTCAGGAAAACAACCAGCTTTCCGGAATAGATGTTTTTACAGTCTCCAGGGACAGTGATAGAAAGGACGTTGGCCTGAAGGTCAGTGCAGAATCTGGGCACTCCCAGTATAAAGCTTTATGGAAGTAGGGTGTCACAGCCTAGGCTGAGAGCTCTAGCTAAGCAGGAAAATAGAAGTCTTTTGGGGAAAGAAAAGGAAGATATCTTCAATTGGAGGATGTGAGGAGGAAAACTGGGAAAAACTTACCTATTGCAGGCAGGACAGAGCTTTTGGGTATCCAATGCCAAATAAATTCAGAGAAATCAAAAGCAGCTGGGATGGTTATTTTTGCCTGGAGTTGGTGCTGGGCTCAGCCACAGAGCCAGTGGTTTGTCACTGCTGGTCTGGTGGTTAGAGCAAGCCTTGCCTCATGTGTCTTTCTCTCTGCTGGTTTTCAAGGGAGAGAGGAAGTTAATTCCTTGTGTCTTGCTTTCTATATCTATAGCAGGATAGTTGATAATATGCTAGTGGTGGTTTTGAGATGCTTTATTAGAAAAGGATACCAGTAGGTACTAGAGATGTGTGTATGTGGCTGTTGACTGAAGGGGAGGAATGGAGCTGGCAGGAATCTGGAGAAAGAGAGGATGAAATGCTAGAACCCTAGGCTTTATTTGATAGTGCACCTATTGCTTTGACATCCAGCCAAAACCCTTTTTAAAATTTGATGACTGAGTCCCTAACAGCAAAAAACAGTGCAAGAGAAGAAACTCAGGGATCTGTGTGCACCAAAGGGATCAAAGAAGAAGCACTGGAGAAATAAGAGAGCAGGGTAGGGTAGGTAAGGTTGAGGTAGGGCAGCCTGCCCAGCCAGCAGCAGCAGTTGTCACTCAGAGAGGGCTGATAGAATTTATGATGTGGTCAAACATATTTATGATATTTTAGAGGAAAAAAGGAATAACTAAATACATGGTACTGCAGAAACAAGGAATAGGGTCCACAGTGGTCTGTGGATCTAAAGTATCAACAATTTTTAAAGAAGGTAGGGACTACTATATTATAAACTTAGGCTGATTGCAAATAGGCATCTTCTGGTTGGTTACTTTTTTGGGACCTCTGAAAGAGTGTGGCCACAAGAGAGGAACTCGTTGTTCCCAAGCTAGAGCTCCTGATGTACAGCAAAGCCGTGCAAAATGACAGCAGTCCAGTTGGGTGACAATGCCTTAAATAAATCTTCAGTCTCTGGAGAGAACAGAAAGCTACTGAGCTTTCTGGAGAAAACTGAAAGTTACTGTCCTGCAGAGCATAGGGATAACCTCCTGCTCTGAATTTGCTACTGCCTGTGGTGCAGAGCAATGTCCTGCTCCAAATCTGCTGCCTGTGGTGAAGGACAATCTCCATCAGTGCTGCCATTAAAGGGCAGTTCTGATTCTGGGGATAAAAAAGCATGAAGAGCCTCGGCAACCAAAAGTAATTAACTCTAGTGAGTAGGAGACACACAAAATGAGTGCAATCTGTCACTGGAAAACAGTCTGGGACAGGAAGCAAGGAATATGTGATCTCCTTGAAAAGAGAAGGTGAATTTAGAAAGGCCGATTATAATCATATGCAAAAAATTCAGCTAGGCTTCTGTGCCGGCAGTTTTTCCCTGTTATGGCTGCAAATGGGTAGAGTCTCGCTTCTCTTTCTAAAGGGCTATTTAATGGGATTTTTCTGCAGTTATTAGATCTGATTTTCTGCTTATATCTCATAAAAATTAACCTGGTGCTCTGCTCTGCCACGACACTTTATGGGGTTCAACTCAGCAGCTGAAAGCAAAGTATAGTAGAGCATTGCCATTGATGTATTTGCACGTCTGGAGAGGTTTGGCTGCTGGCTCTGTCGGAACCTATTCCATCTCCTTGAGCAAATGCTTTGATCTAGATAGTTTTTAATGTCCCTTCCAACCATTCTATGATTCTATGGTCTAGATGTGCCTCAGTTTTCACATTGCTGCAACAACATGAGTATCTATTAGATGTGGTAATGATGTGTGGGCTGTGGTTTCCCTTTCTTAGCTGGATGAACAGAGATGTACTTTGAACAAAAAAAATAATCCTCTTTGCCCATGAATTCATTGGACATTTGTTCCCGGAAAAAAAACAAACAAAAAACCAAACAAAAAAACCACAAAAGTCATTGGAACACAATTACTTTGATATTTCTGGAAAACAGACCCAGAGAAGTGACAACAGGGCTGGTCCTTGTAAGAAGTTGTATACCAAGTCATGGAAAATTTTGTAGAAATTTTAGAGAACAGATTAATTTTTGTGCTCTAGCAAGGTGCTATGTGGGCTCCCTTTTATCCTGCAACAGCTCAGCATGCTGCAGGATTGAGCCCTAATTGCCTGGCTGCCTGGAAGATGCAGCAGGAATAGCAGTAATGTCCTGGCTGACATAAAAGAAACCATTTTGGCAGGAGTTAAGGACAATAAAAGGTGAATCTCATTTCTGTACTTCCAGACCTCCAAGGAGTTCAGGGAAGTAGATATTTTCCTTCTTTCTAAGTCAGAAGCAAACCACTTAGTGTATCACTCTACGTTTAGATGGTGGGAATTATTTTTCCTTCTTTAGTGGTATTTATCAAAGTCTCTATGATGCCATTGTAGGAAATGTGCTGAATTTATTCCTAAGGTTCCCTAAAGGTAAGGTGCATTATGTATCTATGTTTTCAGAGCTTTGTTAAGACCTAGGGCGGGGGATCTGGTACTACATTCTGCAAAAAGTACTAAGGAGACTTTACTGGAAATCTGCTGCTGGCAGGGATAAAGGAATGAATTGATTTAGAAGTAATTGGATAGATTTCAATTGAAATGAATCCCAATTAAAGAAAAAGAATAGGCAGAAGAGAACTATAAGTACACCTTGAAACAGTACAGAATATGAAGACTAGACCCAAACAGAGTCAAAAGAGATTTTTTTATCCTGAGGTTGGGGTTTTTTTTTGTTTTGTTTTGTTTTGTTTTGGTGGTTTGTTGTTGTTGTTGTTGTTTTTTCTTTTTTGGTTTTTGGGTTTTTTTGGTTGTTTTTTTTTTTCCAGGGTACTCAGTTTGGAGAGTGATGCTAAGCTGGCCAATGCTGCTTTTTGCTTAAATTCCTTTTCCCTCTCTGGTTTCTAGAGCATGCTTGGATGTCTGTCCTTGCAGAGTCTCATCTTGTGGTCAGCAAGCATTTTTGGTGTCAGTAAGGCTTTTGAGATGATGCCCAGCACCATCCTTGTATCGAAGACACGTGTGGATGGCTAACTGGGTAGTAAGCATGCTGGAACTATCCTAGGACCTTTCCTTTTTAATATTTTTATGAATGATGTGAAGGAGGAGATGAAATTAATTTTATTAAATTTGTGAGTGAGGCCAGAGTTGAAGAATAGTCAATATGCTTGCGGCAGGGCTTCCATACAGGAGGGCCAGGACTTGCTGTGGCTGACATGAACCTCATGGAATTCAACAAGGACAAATGCAAAGTATTTTGGGATGGATGCTTGGGATGGACTAACCCCTTGAACTGCTGAAGGCTGGTAACTGACTGATAGCAGCTCCCCAGTGCCTACAAGGAGGTTATTCAGGAGATGAATCCAGGCTTTTTACAGGCGTACAAGGCAGATGAATGAGAAAAAAAAATAGACATCAATTGAAACAAGAGCCTCCAGCTGCAAATAGGGAAAAACCTTCCCACTATGAGCTGATTAGAACAGGACCAGGTTGCCCAGGGTTGTTGTATGATTTCCATCCTAGAGTATTTTCTAGACCTTAGTGGATAAAGTCCTGAGCAGCTGGGGTTGATTTCAGCTGTGGGCAGGGTTTGGGCGAGAGACCTCCCAAAGTTCTTTTTCTCCCCATTCTGTGATTTTGCCTGTGTTGTTTCTGCCAGTCATTCACTGGGGTAGCAGAACAGTTTTGCCATTTCATGAGATTTTTTTTCTTTTCCCCTGCAAAGCTCATATTGTGTACTCTCTGTTTTGTGTGAGCTACAAAACAGATGGGAACCTCAATGTGACTCTTCAGTTTAATAATTAAGTCTTTGACCTTCTACTTCATCCTTGTGTGCTCCAGGAACTCGGTTCTGTTCACAAGCAGGAATGAGCCAATCCTCCCAGCTCCTCAGTGTGCTGTTAGTGCTGGTGAGGAAGAAGTGCAGAAAGGTTGTTCTACTTCAAGAACACTCATTATAGAAGCCTGATTGTATGAATATTTAGTCTCTTTATTTCAGTATTAAACAGAGGAGAACCAGGGACCAGATCTCCAAGGCAGCATTCAACTGCCCGACAATGAACTGTCCTTCCCTCTCCTGCAGTTCCCTGGGTTATTTATGACACACTTTCAATTTCTACAACAAATGAGACAGTGATCTTACAGACAACACTTCAAATCACTTTACTCCTCTGCTGCAAACCCTGATTTACTTTCCAAGGAGGTCTTGAGGGAGGAAAAAGTTAATATTAGGTGCTTAAACTAATATTGCTCTGAAAGCATCTGAAGCTGTGCTTGCTTGTCTTGAATTAGCCATCTTAATTCCTAGCCTTTGACATGTGAATAATCTGTTAGTGTAGAATGCTTTTTTAGTGTAGTTTTAAGACCATAATATTTATTACTGCATACTACAAAGCCACTTAAATGTTGCTTTAATGTAGTTCTAAGTTTGTAAGATATGGCCTGGCTAGCATCCTCCATCCTGGCCTTGTCTGGCCCACACCCAGGGAGCAGTTTGGTCTAGCCTGATACACAGCAGAACCATGGGCTTGTTTGTCCCCTCTCGCTGACACCAGGGTGGTTGGAGAGGTGCAGGTGGGACTGTATTACTCAGATCCCAGGAAAAGCCCTATAAAGCTCTTCATTGGTGAGGAGAGCATGGACCCTTCATCACAGTTAACTCAGGTAGTTCTCCCTGTGTGCCTCCGAGGTCTTAATGTCCATACAAGTCATTATGATGTTTCCTGCTGAGGAAGATGATCCTTTGGGACTTGTTTGCCTATTGACTGTGGTGGAAGTTTGTTTCAGCCTTGTCCTACTACACAATGTCAGAGGTGACCCAGTTGCACTCCAGGCAGCAACACTGAGGAAGCCCATCCTCCTGTCCCTTTCTGTGATCAGCCTGAGGAAAAACAAAGCCCTTTTAGGAGGTGCAAGTTTATCTCAAAATTCAGATAAATTAGACTCTTTGCATCGAAAACTTGGGTGAAGTTTGGCAATGCTAAAGTGGCTAAAAGCAAAGTCATAATGGGGACAGTGGTGGGGAGCCATCACATCTGAGAGAGACAGCGAGAGCACCCAACACCACATACACCAGGGGACTGTGGTGGTTTATGGGGTTAGGTCTCAAAGAGCTGTAGCCATTGTTTGACCGTCCTGCCTGTGTGACTGTGCCAGGCTCAGCATGGATTGTTCCAGGGAATTAACAGTGAGACATAACCAATGAGCACTGTAGATCCTCCTGTCTCCTCCTGGCCCCTTATCTCTGTGCCAGATGACCAGGGTGTCTGGGCTCAGGCTGGGAACCTGTAGAGGAGAGGTGAAAGGGGTACCAGCTTGACTGCAGGTGCATGCCAGTTTGTGTCTGGCCATAGTGACCACTGAACTACAGCAGGGACAAGTGCTCCTCCTGATTCTGGACTTTCTGCAAGCCCCATCTGCCCTCCAGGTTGACTTTTAGCCTTTGCTAGCACTGTGGTACTTTCTGTTTGAGGCAAAAAGACATTATCTGTGGGATTTTGTCTTCTCCTTTTATCTTGTCCTTGTTTGCCACTGGTTTAATGCAGACTGGTCCCTCGGGAGTCCTGCTTATATATTCTATCCTGGGAAAACAGTGTGATGGAGAGCATTAGCTCTGCCGTAGCTTGTTGCAGGGAAGGCAGCAGTAATGCCTGATGGGGAAAAATAAATCCAGCACATGAGCAGAGGAATGCATGAGTCAGCAGGCAGGGACCAGAAAGGGCAAGGTGGTTCTTGGAGAGGCATTGCAATGGAGCCTGCGGTCATCACTGGATTGGAGGTGGCTATATATATATATATATATATGTATATATATATATGTATATATATATATATCAATAATGGGGTTTTTTTTCATCCTGTGAGATTGTGGAGAAGCAATGATGGGAAGAGGTGATATTTAATGGAGTGGGAAGGCTTCCCAGCCAAGCAGCTGTGAGTCAGATCTTAATATTTGTGTCTGGCATGGTTTTACTTCTCCACCCTCAAGCAGCTGTCTACCAGGCAAGAAGATACTCTCTGGCTCAGATATGGGCTTACTCCAGGGATGGCATGGTTCTTGGATGGCATCTGCTGAGGTCTCTTCTGGATGTCATCTGTGAAAACCATACTTGGGGTATATGTAATCTGCGTTTATATTCTTCATCACCCTGTCCACTTGACAAACTTCAAATGTTTCCCATGTGCTAATGAAGGGTCTTTCAACCAACCCCACTAGAAACTGGTACGTGTTGTTCTCATTTCACACACTGGGGAGCTGAGGAATGGAAAGGAGGGGATTATTATTCTGGTCAGATACATGAGTGTGGCTCATTTTAGGCTATAGGCTGGAAGGATCTTCTCCAAAATGTATTTGTGCAGTGCATTGCGGTGGGGGGACCTGCTGTGGATGAGCCTTTTTAGTCCTTGTAATACATTATAAGAAATCCTGACTTTCTAATTTTATCACCTGTAATTGTTTGGGTTTTGATGGTGGTGTTTTGGGGTTTTTTTTTGTTTGGGTTTGGTGGGTTGTGTTTTTGTTTTTTGTTTTTTGTTTTTTTTTTGTTTTGGTTTGGTTTGGTTTGGTTTGGTTTTTTTTGTGCATTAGTGTACCCAACACCTGGTTATAAATGTTATTCTGAGCTTTTCCTTGGGAATTCCTTGTTTTTCTTAAAACTCTTCTCTAACGCTTTATTGCTGGTGAATTCAGGCTGTGACAAATGGGAAACTTTGCCTGACTCTGCAGTTTCTCTCCCCGCTTGCTTTGGTCCTGCATGCAAATGCGGCAGGTCCCTGGGGAACAGCCAAGACTGCGCCACTCGGATGGAGTGGCTGGCAGCACGGTGGAAATGTTAAACAAACACCTCTACCGTTACACAGAGAGGCTGCAATCCCACCTCTGCTTCCCAGGGCTTTTCTCTCCTCCCCTGAATGTGAAGACAATCATCAGGACCACCTTTGTCTCTTGAGAACACCTGAGCCAGCAGACACCAGTGTAAGACCTTGGCTCCCTTAATTCTCCACTTGTCCCTTCCTTGGGTCTGTAGTTGGTTGTGTGCAAGACAAAAATGCTCAAATGTGTGATCAATCAGAAGTTCTGTATCTTTATGCATTCATTCAGTTTGGGGGCTTTAGTCTCAGTCAAACATCACCAGAGTGGGAACTTTTCTAAATGCTACATGAAAAGGCCACAAGAATTATCCTCTTCAGAGTGGTTCCAGATAGCTCTGGTTTTTTTACCTCCCTTGCCCCAACCTCAGCAGACCCTCCTTGAACTAACCTGCTGCTCTGTCCCTCTCTTTTAGGAGCAGGGAGCAGAGATGGATAAGATACTGGAAGCTGTGGTGATGTCCTCTTACCCCAACAATGTGAAGCAAGGGCTTGTGAGGCGTGTCATCGAGGCGGCGAAGCAGCCCATGGACAGCGAGCAGTGCTGGTCCATGCTGGAGCTGTCCACCAAGCTTTATCTCACTGGGGACACCAAGTATAAAAGAGAGATTGGGAAAGAGGTTTTGGAGGTCTATGGCCACTATCACCCAGAAGAATTTGAGGAGTTCTTCAACGTCCGCTTCCTGCTGAGTCTCCTCCAGGAAGGCTATGGACCTCTGGGGAAGAGAAGCCATTATGTGCTTGATTATATCCAGTTAGGACTGCAGTTTGTCCTGGAAAGCCCATCAGCAAACAGCATCTTCAGCTTACTGAGGATCGAGGTGCTCCGGAAAGTCTGCGAGAGGCCCAGCCCCAAGCAGTGTGCCAAGATCAGCAAACTCTTAACACAGCACCCCCAGTGCATTCCCACGGGAAAACACCAGCTCTTGTTCTGTCAGCAGCTGATCCGCTGCATCGGGCAGTTCCAGTGCGTCTCCGAGGGGGAAGATGAGATCATGGAGTTTTTGGAGCAGGTGAACAAAGTGAGTGGTCTGCTGCAGAGGATCTGGAGAACTCAGACCTCAGCCATCCTGCCCTCTTTGAAAGAACTGTTCACTATCATTTCTTCAACAGGTAATTTAAAAATAATAATTAGAAAAAGGTTGGGAATGTAAATGTTGGCTCTGATGAAGTCAAACTCAATTAGTTTGACATCTTGCAGGGTTTTCATCCACTATAGAAATGCAGGCACAGACGAAATGTAATAGACAAGCATCTCTAAAAGATACCAGGGCTCTGAGCTGGGAAAACAGTATTGCCCTGACACCAGAGAGAGTCTGCAGATAGGAGCTGTTAACAGGATTGGAGCATTTGCAGCACAAGTCTGTGTTCAGCACTTCCCAGCATCATCTGGGCTTAAGGAAAAGCATCTTATCTGCAGCTTGTTAGGGTGCAACTTGAGAGCTTTTAGAAATGCCACTCTCCTATGGCTGGCTTGGTGGTGCCCCACAGCCTGCTCCCTGCCAGAGACTAGGGATAAAGATAAGCAGTTGTTTCTCACTGACCTAGAGGTATGAAGCCCTACTGACTGTCTGAAGGGTGGTTGCATCCTAAGGTGAGACAGACACTATTTATCCAACTTCTGGGACCTTTAGGTTATTTTGGAGGGTTTCAGAAGG
This sequence comes from Pycnonotus jocosus, assembly GCA_013400435.1. Classification (NCBI taxonomy): domain Eukaryota; kingdom Metazoa; phylum Chordata; class Aves; order Passeriformes; family Pycnonotidae; genus Pycnonotus; species Pycnonotus jocosus. The sequence continues at coordinate 10,778 of VWYP01013420.1, forward strand.
TTTTTGGAGGTACCAGTGCCATGAAAGGCTGGTGAGCTCCTGCTTTAGCTACTCCTAAGGCCACAGAGGATGGTTTTTTCAGTATGACAGCCTCATCCATTGGAATGAGGCCATTTCCAAGCAGGCAAAATTGCATTTGCATCCTTTTGTAATTATTTGCAGTATTTAGTAAAAAGAGAGCAAGCCGAGGAAATTTGGTACCTGAGCTGGGCCAAACACGTGCCTGTGATCTCTTCCTCCCTTGGGGCTACATATGGCTTCAGGAAACAGCCATCTGCTAAGATCCAGCTTCATTATGTGCTGCACTGGGATTTGGGGAATTATCCTCCTAGCACAGCCAACGGTGGACTCTACACTGCTCCTTGGCAACAGCTCAGTATCCACTCCATGATGTGTGGATGTGGCACTTGGGGATGTGGTTTAGTGGTGGACTTGGCAGTGCTGGGATAAGATCTTAGAAAGCTTTTCCAACCAAAACATTCTATGATTCTATTTTTGTGGACAGAAACTATTTTAGTTTTTAGGACAAGAAATGACCCTAATGTGCCTGGTTTTCCTGTCAACTAACATGTTCATTGCTGGGGCTCATCCCTGTCTTGCAGAGGAACAGGAAGCTCCCTCCAATGCCTTGGCCAGCGTGGTTCAGTTTGTCCCTCTGGAGCTCATGGATGGTGTCATAAGAAACCTCACCAATGATGACAGCATCACTGATGTGCAAATGATGATGGCCATTGGCAGGTAGGAGAGGCTGTGGGACTGAAAACTTTAACTCACTTTGGAGAAATGCTCTGTGTGGTTTGATCCCAAGCAGCTTGGCTGGTGCTGCCTGGTGAGGAGTGTGTAGGGAGAAAGAAAACTACTGTATAATTTCTTCTAGCCCTGAGGTCCTAGAGAACTAGAATAAAGAGTAGCTGTTGTTATGATTATGACTATTATTATATTTGTTTTGTTTAATTTAGTTTATTTTCTTGTAAATAAGTTGTATTATGGGATGTCCAGTATAGGCTATCTTGAAGCAGTTTGATTTTTTTTTTCCTTTGAAGCTGTTGAGGGCTTTTTCTTCCCAGAAGTCTCCTTTTCAGAATTTCGTGATGATCTCTGTCTCCCTTCAGAAGGCAGACATCATCTTAAGCCACCAGTCACAGCTAAAGTCTTATGTGAGGGAGGTATGTCCAACTGTTTCCAGGTCCCACTTTGGCCTTTGTCAGGTGGATGTGCTGCAGCTGGACAGGCAGAGTCAGTGGAGACCTTGTCAAAGCATGATGAAGACTAGTGGGTGAAACACTACCTGACATGCCAGACCTGGTCTTTGCAGCACCAGTGCCCTCTTTGGCATCACCAGATCTTCTTTGCACCCTAATGTCCAAGTCCCACAGCTCTTCTGTGCTCTGATGCCTTGCTCTGCACTTACTTAGGTGTAATCTTCAATGATCTTAAGGGTATTTTCCAGCCTAAATTATTCCATGATTCTATCTTTAGAATCCTTGCTTTAGAGGTCTCATTTAAATAGATGATATTCAGATGCAGTGGTGTGTGCACTTAACACAAGAGAGCTGGTCTGACTTGACCTCACTGGAAGCATTTTTTTTCCTCTTTTTATTAAAGGATTTGTGTGTCTCTTCCAATAATGTTACATGACAGAAACACGTTATTCCTGATGGGAAGTTTATACATACAAAAAAGGGTTACTTCCCCTTGACTTGCTGGGGAAGGTCATGCTTTTCCCAAAGTCCAGAGTAACCCAAGACAAAAGATAAGGTTATCAGTTCAGCTCCTAATCTACTTCTCCATCTTTTTCTCCTTCTGGACACCTGCTGCTACAAGCTCCAGATGATGAATCTTCTAAGAGTGCCAGTGTCTAAATACAGAGGTTGCCAGATCAATTGCACCATTCCTTAAAACATTCTTTGTCACGCAGAAGGATGAGTAAATAATTAGTCAGAGCCTGCAAAATGTAATTAAGATCACTTAGGAGAAATGTTGATGTTTTGGCAGCATGTTTATGGCAGATGGGTGTCCCAAAACCGCGTGACCACAGGCTGTTGGATGTGTGTGCTGCATGCCTAGAAAATCAAAGGAAAATGTACAAATTGAAGGATCTTTTAGCTTACTATCCCTGACAAACTGCTTGCATGCGGAAGTGTCTTTTCCTGATGTTTGGGTTTGGGAGTAGCAGAGGAATAAACTGGACTTAGGGTGGAGCTTCTGGTCAAGCATGTAAAGAACAAGTAGTGGTAAAAAAAAAGCAAGGCTGTCACCTGCTGGCATAAGTGTACGCCACAATCTCTTTTACAGAGTTTGTCTGGTTTTAGATAAACTCTATTACTGTGCATCTGTGACATCAGAGGTTGTCACAGATTTTTTTTTTTTTTTTTTTTCTGGGGATGTATCTGTTCCAAAGAGCCCAGGTCCAGATGCAGAAGACATCTGCTGTCACACAGCTGTGCAGGCACTCACTACCTCTGAAGGTCAGGGTCTGGGCTTTTAAAAGTTTAGCATACCAAATTGATGACTCCTTTGTCAAGTTAGGGTCATCACTACTAAAATATTTGTGGATCATGCAATGCGAATTTAAAATGTAATTTCTTCCTACTGTAGCAACATGGGCAGCACTGTAATTTAGCCACTAGTGCTGGCAAAGTATAGCTCCAAGCAAATAGGGTTGTTTTATGCCTGTTTAAAGAAGGTAGGGAGAAAAAGGACCTTTGAATCTCTGGATCCATCTCCCTGCTTTATAGCATTGACATTACAGACCTCTTTCATGTATGTTCAACTCTGCTCCTCAAAGCAGGTCAGTGCTCCCACTGCTGTTCTTTCACAGCTCTTCCACCACTAGGTTGCTTTAGTGGGTCAAATCTCTCTTCTAACAGCCAGTCTGTGTGTATTTCTGGCCATCTTACAGTTCATTTGATCTTATGCCAACAGAAATAGCTGAAATATCTTTTGCCTCCCTGGTGTTTATTCCTTCAATATGTGCAGGAAGAGCAGTCCCTTCCCATCTCTGCTTTCTCATGGCTGTGCTAAACAAGCCAGGTTATTTTAAGCTTTTCTTGCAGGAAGTGTTCTTCATTACCCCTACCACCTGAACAGGTTTCTTCATCACAGTTCATTGGTCTTGGGCACAGATGGTGGTGTTTGTGTACCATGTTCATCATGGCAGCCTGACCACAGCCTGAGGTGTCACTGTTTTGCTCTAGAGAACACTTTCCTTCTGCACCACAGATGGTGCTGGGCTTTTCCATGGCTGCTGTTACACTGGGAACTTGTAGTCACCTGCTGTCTGCCTGGTTGTCTTCAAGCAGATGAGTTACTGTAGCCTCCATGCCTTTTGAATCAATACATTTCCTTCCAGTTCTACATTCCTAACCCTCAGGGTCTTCTTTGTGACTCCTTGATCTTCCTCATGTGTTGATGATGCCTGACAGCTGTGCATCTTCACATACAGTGATTGCATGGCTTTCCTTGTTCTCCTCTGGTACAAATGTCTGTGCAAGCTTCTCTGGCATTTACTTTATTATCCAACTTGTCTTGACTTTCACTTTTTTCCAACATCCCAACATATTCTGCTTTTCAAGGTTTTTTTACTGACTAGACTTTAATTTTTCCAGTTCCTTGTAAACTTCACTAATTCCTGCTCTTTGCCTTGTGGGGATTAATTACCCATCTTCCCTTATTTTATTTTGTATGAGATGCAGATTGATAAGCAAAAGGAGCTGACTGGATAAGGTAGCTGGACTGAGGTGTAGCCTGAAGGTCTGAGGTATCTTCAAATCAAAGGTACTGAAATGGTCAGCAAAGTTTGGTACTTGGAGACCCCAAGTCTTACTTCCCAGTTGTTTAAGGTTAAATTTAAACAGAAACAATGTGTCATCACTTAGTCTTAGATTATTGTTTTATGAGAAACTTCCCTAAAGCATTTATTTCTTGCAGAAACTTGACAACATGTTGGTTGAGTGGCTAGAAATTAAATTTTTTGCCTGTGACAGTCAGGAATAATTGGCTTCTATCAGAGTTTCCAGGTGGAGTTTTTTGAATATGTTTTTGGAAATCAATGTTTCCCACACAGAGAACTAAAAGATATGAATCTGAGTGTTTTTTCCTTATCAGTAACAATGCAGAGAACAAACCAGTATCATTTGTTTTCTACTGGTGACAATGCAGAGACCTCAATCAAACCCTCATATAGTAGTAGTATATAGAGCACAGCACCAGTTTTAAAAACTTGAACTAGACTGAAGTTTGTGGAAGAAATCCCCACTTTACTCGATGGACTTAGATGGACTGATCCTCTGACGAACCACAGCGTGATGGTGACATTGGGTTACTCCTACTTCAGGCTCTGTTGTGCTTTGAATAACGTGTGAAATGTCTTGTGAAGAGCCTGTCTCATCCCCGTGACTGGACACCAGTTTGGAGGAGGTTTGACCCAGAGTGGAGCTTGACTTTTACAGTTTGTGCATTAAATTTATTTAAGAGTTTGTGCTTTATTTCAGGATGATTGACTGGGTGTCCTGGCCCCTGGGAAAGAACATAGACAAGTGGATCATTGCTCTCCTGAAGGGTTTGGCTGCAGTGAAAAAGTTCAGCATCTTGATTGAAGTCACTCTTTCGAAAATAGAAAAGGTCAGTTGTCTCTTTTAAATGTGAATGTGAACCCCAGAAATGCCATCTTGCACTTGAAATATCACCTTGCCTTTCAAATGATGAGACGTATAGAGAAAAAGGAGTTTGCTGTTCCAAGAGAAACTGATTTTGCATCTAGGAATGATGTTTTCCAGAACAACCTGGGATTCTGCCAGTTGTGGTCTGCAGAGGTACTGATATCTTAAAGGTTATGAAATAAAGTAGCCAAGGATTTTCAAAGCGGTCGAACACTCTCCTTCCCAAACTATGAAGCTCTTGTAAAACTTTGCTCTCCTTTGACCATGCCTGGGTGATTGCTGGCTGGCATAGGCAAAATCCATATCAGTCAGCATATTAACAGTCTACACAGTCACAGGTCAGTTCTGAAGCCTGTGCCCTGGCTTAGTTCTTTTATTAGTGTAAATAAAGCCCCCACTGCCATTGCCATCACCTGTTTCAGCAGTGAGTACCTGCTCTCTCTGAAAACTGTGATCAAACACTGAAGCTGGTCACTATTTCAGAACTTTTTCCATGCTGTGGTCCTACTCTTCCCTCTCTCGAATAATGAAGATGTTCTCTGAGCCACCAGAAGTCGTCACCATACACGCTACTAAGACTGTGTTCTTAGGGACATGGTTTAATGGTGGGCTTGACAGTGCTGGGTTAACAGTTGGGCTCAATGATTTTAGAGGTATTTTCTCACCTAAATGATACTGTCATGCTATAATTATCAGTATTGGAACATTATAAATAACTGCATTTGTCTTTGTGATCCCTCAAGTGCATTGAGCAGTGGGACAGTAGCCAAACATCTCTGGCTTTTCTTTCTTTCTTTCCTTTCATTGTTAATAGATGGGAAAGGGACACAGCCCATAAAATAACGTGGTTTTTGGAATCCCTCAGAAGTATGATCTGACAGCAGTAGAGGGTATACAGGTATTTTTTGTAAAGTAGAATAAATATCATTATGTAACCTCTGAAAAAGATACTTGCTTTTTATCTATTTGTCTGAAAGGTTAATGATAAAGTTCCAAATATCTGAATAAATTGGGAGGTACACTCTAGAAAATCTAGCATTCTGCTGCGCTTGCATGTTTTTTTCATGGGGAGATATGGAGATGCAGCACTGTCAAAGAGGCATTACACAAGCCTGAAAGGGTGAAGATAACCCACACAGTATTTTTAAGGGTGTCCTGAGCCAATACTCCAGACAGGAGGTGACTCTGGAGACCTAGTTACAGGCTGCTTGCTTCAAGATCCAGCATGGAGTAGGAAGAGACCAGCAGCCATGGTAGATGTCCAGTACCTCTGTTTCCTGCTGTTCCCATCTCCTGTTGATTCCAGTGCCATCCTGCCTTCTCATTTACTTTTTTTTCTCCTCCACCAGGTCTTCTCCAAGCTGCTGTACCCCATTGTGAGGGAGGGGGCTTTATCTGTCCTGCAGTACATGCTGCTGAGCTTCCAGCACTCCCACGAGGCATTTCACTTGGTAAGGCTGGGTCTGGCACTTGGATGAGAGCATTGTCCTGAGTGTAACCCTGCTTGTAGGGCAGCAGGGATAGTGGGGGACCTAAGGTGTGGCAGATGTTGCCACTCTGGCTTTGGAGTGCATTTGGTGGAGCCTTTGCACTGAGAACATCTCAGGGGGCTCTCACTGTGGAGGGCAGGGAATACACTATTAAACAGCCCTTGCTTTTCCTGAGCAGGTGCCTCACTGTCTGTTGGACTCAGTGGGCCCCATCCTACATGTGACTTTAAATTGTCACCAACATGTGGCACCCATTTCTTTAAGTGGTGGCTCATCTTTGAAAGGTTTGTACAGCATCAGTGCAGCAAGACCAGAAGACTGGATCAGAACACTTCACTACCCAAATTCTCTGTTAAAAGCAAAAACAACTTCTGGCAACATTTGGATATCCCCTTTTCATTTCCACTGTGATATTTTATAGTTTGTTTTGCTGTTGGCACTAAGGCACAGCTCTGCTTCCTGCTGGTGTTGGCCCTGGAATGCTGAATTTAAAAAGTGGGGCTGAAGGCAAAAACATGCCTATAGTGATTGAACTGATAAAAGCAGTAATGAAAAATTACTCCTATTAATGTTTGATTTTGTACTTTCTCGTTAAAGCCCTTATATTTGGCTTTCCACCTAAAGTTCACAGAATAAACAGATAAGGCTAGAAGAAAGCAAAGCTAGCCAATATTTTCAACTGATGGTTTTTCATTCCTTAGCTGGAGATACTTTGAAGGAGCCTGAATTTCTTGAGAAACTTTGGTTTCTAAGAATAGAGTCATTCCAATGTGTTGTCTTCAGTTGGGCATCAAATTTTGAAACACTCCAAAAGCTGTGAGTTTTTCTTGGCTTGGAGTTTCCATCTGTAGCCCATATGCATAAATTTCCTCCTTTACTGAAAAAATCCCCAAACCCAACAGGGCCAAACTGTGTCTTTTTGTGTTTGCCCCAGCAGTTTGGAAGAGTTTTGAGAATTGTTCCCATCACAGCTTGGCAAAATTCTGATGTATAAAGAGGTGTTGCAGTTGATTTCCTTCCCCAACAACCTTTTCTGTTGGAAGGGAAATAGTTAAAATCTCAACATTTTGAAGGGAAAGAAAAAGAGGAGAGGAATACCAAGGGAGGAAGAGAAGACCACGAAATGGCTGGACTGGAGTCCTGATACTTTACTTCAGGATTACACTGGGCTAAAAATAACTTAAAATATAAATATGAAAAAGGTTGTGTAAGTGCCTGGGTCACTCTAGCACATCTGCAGGGTTGCAGATAGGTTATTAATTAAATCCATGTGCAGCTGCAGGGTCAGCAGAGGGTGCCCGTGAGCAATGGATCCGTTTGCATTTGCATCTGCTCCTGCATTTTTACATTTTGGAGATGAAAGCAAAATAAAGAATGTGCTGTTTGTATGCCTGTTGCCACCCATCCAACCATGCCAACTTCAGTTCAGTGTATTCAGTATAAAATAACATAGAGCACAGCAGAAAAGATTTCTTTTAGGTTAATCCCATCTACCTTGTAGGTTTGAATCCCTGCACTTGGCAGTCAGCATATCCTTTCCTCTGTGGGTGTGGGATTTAGGAGAGACTAAAGAATGGGAATTGCAGCTCAGCAAAGCAGCAGCACAAACCTCCAGGTGCCATGCAACACGAAACCCTCTAAGCCCGCAAAAATCAATGAGAGTTGATGTTGGGTTCAAAGGGTGAAGGATGAAGTCTAGAATGGCACTGAAGTCAGCTCCTGTTCACTATCTTTTCTGCCTGCAGGTGAATTTCATTCCCCTAAATGTATTAAAATAATGTGAATAATGTGGAGTAATTTTTGTAGTGAATTTTTCTTTTCCAGCTACTCCCTCACATCCCCAGGCTAGTGGCCTCTTTGAAGAAGGAGGACTCCAATTCTGCAACCAGCTCCCTGGAGCAGCTGGCTGAGCTCATCCACTGCATGTTCTTCCGCTTCTCAGGATTCCCAGATCTCTACGAACCAGTCCTGGAAGCAGTTAAAGTAGGTCATGCCCTTCTCAGTCATTTTACAGCTTTCCATATGGAAGTGGCATCTTTGTCAGTAGCTAGAATAGAGGGACTGTCCCACTGGGAGGGATGTCCTGACCTCAACACCTCAGATGGTGGTAGAAGAAAAGGGATTAAAATTCTGAGTCTGAGCACTGTGTAGGCAAGTTGAAGGAAGTTACTTCTCTAATGGTGGGGCCTGCAGAAGTCTTGATGGTGCCTGTAGGTTTTAGCTATAACATTATTCTCTCTAATATGCTTCTAAAATATTCTCTCTAATATTCTCTCTAAAATGCCTCTAAAGGACTAATATAAACAGGCAAACTCTTCCTTGCATGGAGGCAGGTTCATGTGAAGAGCAGGCAAAATGAGTTGTGTGAACGCCTCTAGCAGAGAACTTTTGCAGCTGCCCATTACTAGTTCTTCATGGGAAAAGATCAGTCATAGGATTACAGAACAGTTTGAGTTGGAAGGGACCCACAAGGATCATCAAGTTCAACTCCTGACCCTGCGCAGGACAACCCCAGGAATCACACCATGTGCCTGAGAGCATTGTCCGAATACTTCTTGGCTTGGTGCCATCACAACTTCCCTGGGAAACCTGTTCCAGTGTCCAGCCACCTTGTGCTGGACACTTTTCCTAATATCCAAACTAAACCTCCCCTGACACAGCTTCATGACATTTTCTTGTGCCCTGTCACTGATCACCAGAGAGAAGAGATTGGTGCCTGCTCCTTGGCTTCCCCTTGTGAGGACAGATAATGGTTTGTAACACAGATCTCTCTTTCCAAGGCTCTCCCGATTCCAAATGAAGACCGCATTAAGCACCTCTTGGGACAAAATGCTTGGACCTCCCAGAAGAATGAGCTGGCCAGCTTCTACCCACGCCTGGCATCTAAATCAGAGACGGGAAAGATTGGGCTAATTAACTTGGGAAACACCTGCTACATGAACAGCATCATACAGTCTCTTTTCATGGCTTCAGAGTGAGTTTTTCCTCCCTTGCTCCCGTTCAAGACTGCTCCAGGGGCTGCTCATCGCTCCAGCCTTGCCAGTGTCCCACACTGATTTTCCGTCTCACAGATTGCATCTCTGCTTTTCTTTCGCAGCTTTCGGCATTCCGTGTTGAATTTAACTGAGGGCAACTCCCAGCCCCTGATGACAAAGCTCCAGTGGCTCTTTGCATTTTTGGAGCACAGTCAGGTAATTATTTCATGTTCTAGTTATTTGTTTGGACTGTCGGCTGCGGAAAGGCTCGTCTCCAAGTTGCTTCCTGCCGGCTCTAACGTGCTGATAAGGAGCTGTGGATCTCGGTGGGTTTTTGTAATGGGACAAATTTTGTTTATATGAAGGAGGCTAATTTTGGGAGAGGTGGAGGGAAACTCCTGTCACCCATGAAAGTGGTCTATGTTCACACCAGGCTGCCTGTCTTTAACTTGTGGTTGTCTTGGGCTGGGCTGATGTAATAGCTAATGGGTTTGACAATGAAGTCCATTAGGTAATAGTTTACATCTGTGGTCAGCTGAGAAGCCTGTTGGTGTGAAGCAGAGGTTTTGTTTCTTGCTGTGCAGCAAGGGAGAAGACTGGAGCAGCTCACTTTTCCCACTGTTGCCCAGCAAAGCACTACCAATTGCTGAAAATTGCTTTAGAAGTGGCTTTGTTAAAAGCATAATTATAAACCCCCCCTTAGATTCCAGATCTTTGAATCCTCTGTATGCGAGGGAAAGGAAAATAAAAATAACACCCTTAAACTAATTGTAAATATTTTAATGACAAACATGCAATTTAATGGAGTGACTCCTGGAGATACAGCTAGGTCATATCTAACTCCTCTCTTGAAAATATATCTTTCTGTCCCTAGAAAGACAAGATTTTGGAAAGCCAGTGAATTTTCCCTTGCTGGGTAGCAAGTCATCCAGGCTTCTCCATTTTCCAAGCCTTGACTAGCAAAGCTGGCTGGTAGCATTGTGGTATCATGTCACTACAGATGACCTGGGGGGAAATTTAAATTTCTGGTAAATTTAATATTTGCTCATAGAAGAGTCTAGGTTTTGATGGCAGGTTAGGGTGTCTGTGTTCTGTGATGAGCAAGTACAGAAGTGCATTTTCTTGTTGTGTAGCCGATGTTAATTTCCTTTTGGATATTTTTCTTCTTTGAGTTGTCCTTGAAATTACTTTTTTGCTTAAGATGAGTCTTTTCCCGTGTTAATTAGACATCTGCTTCCTAATGACAACAATTATATTATCTGGTAACACAGATTACCTGCCTGCAGTGATCAGAATGTTGGGTGGAAGTTTAGTGGATTTTTTTAATTATTTTTTTTTTTTAACGAAAGGATTTGGTGAGAGAGATCCTGATCAAATTAAATGGAGCAGCAAATTAAATTCAGGCTGAATTAAGTAGAATTATCTGTATCAGGCCAATAAACCATTTAAAAATTGACTGATAAAGACATGGATATTTTAGAGAAGTATATGTAAAATAATGTCTGAAATTCATCTTTACTGTCCTGGCTTGCAGCAAACCAAGAAAGTTTTCCTGTGCACTGGAATTAGCCTTTTTAGGGGAAAAAAAGGGACCTTCTCAGGCACAGAACACTGTGCTCCCAGTGAACCAAAAACCCCACTTCTCTCCCCTCTCCATCCCCCTGTGTGAACTGAGGAAAAATCACTAGCATTAAATGCATTTCTTCTGTGTTTCTGCCAGCGACCTGCCATCTCCCCTGAGAGCTTCCTCTCTGCCTCCTGGCCACCCTGGTTCACCCCTGGAGCTCAGCAGGACTGCTCAGAGTACCTCAAGTATTTGCTGGACCGGTACGTGACGAGTGCTGTGATCTTGGAGCCTGGTGACGATGGCATTCCTAAACCCCAGTGTAATGTTTAGTGCTGACACACATGCAAACAGGGCACATGGCTGAGACCCCCAGAGGAGGGTTGGGATAGTGAGACTGGTCTGAGGCTCCTTAATAAAACCCTGTTTGGACAATTTTAGGGGTTCTGACAACATCAGAACTTAGTTCAACCTGAAAATTTCTGCCTTTGCTCTGAGGACACAAGGAATTCATAGAATTACAGAGTCATTAAGGTTGGAAAAGACCCCTATGATCATTGAGTCCAATCATTAACCCAGCACTGCCAAGTCCACCACTAAATGATGTCCCTAAATGCCACATCTACGCATTTTTTAACACTTCTAGGAACAGTGATTTCACTACTTCCTTGGTCAGTCTCTTCCAATGCCTGACCCCCCTTCAACCTTTTAGTGAAGAGATTTTTCCCGATACCTAATCTAAAATTGTACCAACCTTAGAGATTCACCTGACAAGCCACTCAGCCTACTCTGTAAAATGTTGATTTTTGTCTTTTATCTAGAAATATCAAATCTCTGGTGTCCCAGTGATCCCTCTAAAAGTGTGAGATCAGTGGCACATGAAGACTTCAGGTTCTGAAATCCTGTCTGACTCCTTTCCACCTTCTTCCCACAGCATCAAACCCCTGGGTACAGACAGGTTAACTGGGATTAACTACTTGCAGTGAAGAGCAGGAGCCCTGCTTTAGAAACTACTCTTGATGTTGTATTGATGCATAACCCAACTTTTTTCTCCCCTGCCAAAGATTGCATGAAGAAGAAAAAACTGGAAAAAGGATCTACCAGAAACTCAAGGAATCCAGCTTGATGTCTCAGGCAGTGGAGCATCATTACTTAAACAAGACATTGATTGAGAAGATGTTTGGAGGTAAAATGATGACAAAGATCCGCTGCTTGAAGTGCCTGAATGTTTCCTCCCGAGAAGAAGCCTTCACAGACCTGTCCCTGGCTTTTCCTCCATCAGACAGGAACGTGAGTGGGAGCACATCTATTCTACCAGTGGAAGAAATTGGCCCGCAGTTCATTGAGCCTCCAGAAAATGCAGGCCAGCCTATGGGCTCTCCCTGGATCCGGAGGAAGGCCCCCATGGCCAGTGACCATGCAGCCCCATCAGTGTCAGTGGAAACATTAGGTTTCCAGGAACCAGGAGAAGCAGCAAATCCCACACGTGGCAATGATGTTGGGGTGGATGCAGCCAAAGACCCTCTCTCAACTTTTGGGGAGCAAGCACGTGCTCCTAAGGACTCCAGATCTGTCCCAGATTTAATCAACTATTTTCTGTCCCCAGAGAGACTGACAGCAGAGAATAAATACCACTGTGAGAAATGTGCATCCTTGCAGGATGCTGAGAAAGTGGCAGAGTTGACAGAGGGTCCACACTACCTCATCCTCACACTGCTGCGGTTTTCCTTTGACCCACGGACTATGAAGAGGAAGAAGATCTTGGACAATGTCTCCATCCCTGTGGTGCTCAAGCTGCCCATCCTTGTTGCTCCAGAGGAAACTGAGGAGGTTTGCCAGCGTGGGAAGGATGGTGCTGTCCCAGGGAGTGGCTTCATGACTGTAGTGTATGACCTCTGCAGCGTGGTGGTCCACTCAGGCATCTCCTCCGAGAGTGGCCACTACTACTGCTACTCCAGGGAGTGCACTGACACTGTCCCCCACAGGCAGCCCCGGGATGGGGTGCCAAAACCGGCCTCTGACAAACAGTTGGACTTTGAAATCCAGTGGTACCTCTTCAATGACACCAGAGTTTCCTTCTCCTCCTTTGAATCGGTCAGCAACGTCACCTCGTTTTTCCCCAAAGACACTGCCTATGTCCTGTTCTACCGGCAGCGGCCGGGCCGGCAGGGCTGCCTGCTGCACGAGGCTCTGGCTGAGGCTGGCCACCTGCATGGTGAACCCTCCCTCCACAAGGACTTGATGGAAGCCATTTCCAAAGATAACATCCTCTTCTTGCAGGTAACTCCCGCTGCTGTGCACTGCAGGGTGCGGTTCTGTGTCTGTCCGGCTCATGGGCCATGTTCCCACCCATCCAGGCAGCAGTGGGATCCTGTCCTGAGCTTAAAGTCCTGCAGATCCCCATCCAGTCCCTGAAGCCAAATCCCTTTTTGGTTTTAGCACCCAGATATAAACAGGTTATAGTTTCCTGATGGAACTGGGCACTGAGACTGGTACAAGACACGTTGTGGCTGTGCTTGGGGTTGACTTGCTATTGTCTGCTCCTGGAAGCTCAGCCTGAAATTTTCTTTGAAGTGCCTGGGAAAGGTAGGATGATTGAATAGTTTGGATTGGAAGGGGTCTTTAAAGGCTGTCTAGTCCATCTCCCCTGCAGGATGAGCAGGGACATCTTCAACTCAGATCCTTAGAGCCCCATCCGGCCTGACCTTGAATGTTGCCACGGATGGAGCATCTGCTGCCTCTATGGGAAATCTGTGCCAGTGCCTCGCCACCTTCATTGTAAAATACTTGTTCCTTACATTCGACCCTTTCCTCTCCTTCCCACTTTCACTCACTGGTAACTAGCTATTCTTTCCTACCACGTCTGACATTCACCTGAACATTGCAAGCAAAATCTTTTTTTTTTTCTTTTTTTCTCATCATAGCATCATAGAATGGTTTGGGTTGGAAAGGACTTACAGACCATCCAGTTCCAACTCCTCTGCCATGTGCAAGGACCCTTTCTGCTAGACCTGGTTGCTCAAAGCCCCATCCAACCTGGCCTTGAACACTTCCAGGGATGAGGCATCCACACCTTCCCTGGGCAGAAGGGTAATCTGGAAATACAAACTAGAACAAATTTCATTCAATGAGTTCAATGCTTTCCAAACAACAGTGTGTCATATGACATAACTGCCCATGTGGGGTGATTTGGGGGGTCCCTCCTCTCCCATAGGTGACATGGGAGGGCTGGGTTTGGTCACTGAAGAGCTGCAATCTTCTGCTGCATCCCTTCTGGTGAGCCCTAGAGCACATGGCCTTCACACCCCAGTTTAATTTGAAGGAAGCTCCCAGGGGGAACCTTATAGGCTCTTGGCTCCTCAGGGATGGTGGGAGCATCCCCCCACTTGGGTCTTTTATCTGCTGATATCCTTGTGCTATTTTTCCCCCTTCCTTCTGCCAGGAGCAGGAAAAAGAAGCAAGGAACAGAGCTGCCTACATTTCTGCCTTGCCGAAATCCCCGCTGTGGTGGAGAGACTTGGACAGGGACAAGGATGATGACAGCTCCTCTGGGGGCTGCAGCCCAGCAGCGGGCGGGGGCGGATCCGGCTCCTTCCACGGACTCGTCTTTTAGCCAACAGCTTCAACCAGATGGGCAGTGTCCATGGGGCCAACCTGAAGCCAGAGGCTTCTCTTCCTCACCCTGATGACAATGAGCATCTTGGAGGAGGATTTGAGAAACATTTCAATGGAAGAAGTCTCAGGGGCTGATTTGGAGGCAGCTGGAGGGTCTTGCTGCTTCCTATGCACTTGGTCTCCATGCCTTAATGTACCCTAGCTAATGCAGAGATGAGCAGCTGCTGACAGCTCAGAGAAGTGCCCTTTTGCTTCAGCATAGCCATGTCTTGCCTGCTGTGAGCCATGCCACCAGCCTGGGGAGGTGATGGGGACAGGCATGGGGAGGAAGACGGACCCAGCAGGGCCCCAGGGATGGAGATGTCCCATGCACATTCTGTCTGCAGCCCTTCCTGTGGCGCTAAGTTGGTTCTGGGGTGACCTCTGCTCAGTTGTTATATTTCTTTTTAATGTGGTTTGGGAACCCACCATGAAAAACTCTGAAGGTAGAAAAAAGTCTGAAAAATGCCAAAATGTAGCAGTGCTGGTCTGTGAGGCAGTGAGCTTGTAAGACAGGAAGTGTCAGGTCAGCCAGAGGGGGTTTGTGCTGCATTGCAAGACACCCAAAGGAAACTGAGGGGCACAAACCCCTCCAGCCAAGAGAGGCTGACCTGATCCAGTTGGGCTTTCTGGGCTCCAGTGAAGACCCACTGTGTTACTGATGACTTCTGGATGCTGTTAGTGTGCATGGCAGGCCAAGACACACAGCTGTTTTTCCAGATGTGTCTTTAGGATTCATTTAGTCTCTTTCTGCTGCTGTCATTTTATGGCTTTCTGGGCTGGATCTGCCCTTTAAAATTTGGGTTTTTCCTTGGGATATCCTAAACTGAGCAGCAGTCCCTCTAAGCTCATGATCTATTTTTTTTTTTTAAATGCTGATTTGCAAGGTGAGTAGCCCAACCAGATATATCAATCCAGTATCAATATATACGATGTAAACCAATGTATTCTATAAATCAGTAATGGGACAGGGGCTGATTTTGATGGCAGATTGCCAACTCAAGTCCTAGGCAGCACATCTACAGGACCACAGCTCCCTCACATGTCCCTCCCCAGTTGTTTTCCCCTGCCTGCTCCTCCCTCACACGTAGAGATTTCTGTGGCTCAAGTGGCAGAAACTTGTGCCTTAGGTCCTAAGTGCAGGGCTTAATCCTGACCATGGGGTATTGGGTTAGGACTATTGTGTTTTTGTGGAGGAAAAGACGAAGCACAGACATTGTTATGGATGATTTGAGCAGAAAGTCTGCTAGAGAAGGCACTTGGGGTCAAGTATCTGGTGTATACTATCATATTGTTTTATTGCCTTTCCTATATATAAATAAAGGAAATTAATTCAACATACAGACTTAGTGTCTTATTGCAGTATTCATAGATTTTGGGCTGATGGGTCAAAAAAGAGATGGGGAAGCTGAGGCATCCATCCTCAAGGACATGGGACACTCCTGCAGAGTGGTGGCTTGGAACAGGGGATGAGGCAGAGGAGGAATGGGAACCTCAGTGCAGAGCTGTGTGCCCTCCAGAAGAAGACCACAATGCTAATAGTGGAGTCCTGTAGATGAGCAGTGGAGTGTGTTTATAGTTTTTAAATCAGGTGCTGAGATGAAATAAATGAAGACCCAGAGCTGAAGTGTCACAGAAAGTATAGTGTTTCCTGGTTTTATTACTAGACTTCTATTTATTTCCTGTTCAGTTACCAAAAGTTTCCCTATTGCTGTCATGCTATCTCCTTTCTTTATTCTGGAGTATAACCTGTTGGTATTTTCTATGCTGTTTGCTGTAAGGTGCTTTTGTAGGAGATTGGCTTTAACTTGATGAGATCATAAACTAAGTAATGAAGCCAGATAGTCAAACCAACACGGAAAATGGAGAGGCTGTATCATAGCTAAGCTCTTTCCTGAATATGTCTTGTTTTTTTCCCCCAAGATTTTCTGAGATAAGCAGAGGCAAACAGCATGCAGTTGTCAGCATGAATGGCAGCCTGGAGAGTGTCAGTGGTGTAATGAGGTTGCCTGGTTTAGCCCCTCTTAATTTCCTCTAATTATTAACCTTGGACTTCCCTTTTGGACTCAGCCAATCCTACTATGTCTTTGAAGAAGATATTAAATAGTATTGGTCCCAGTACAGATCTTTGAGGAAAACTACTCATTGCTGGTTTGGACACTGAGTCATTGACCGTAGCTCTTCCAATGTGGCCATCCAGCCAATTCCTTATTCATCTAATGGTCCATCCATCAGTCAAACTCTTCAATTAAGGGCTAAGACTGTTATAAGGGATCATATTGAAAGCCTTACAGAAGTCCAGTATAACATGGTGTATTACTATCTATGCTACACCAATTACAGTATACGCTATATTGATACTGGTGTTAGTAATGCCCATCATTTTTGCATATAGTATATTGATAAAGTATATGCTATGGTATATGGGATAGTATGGCTCATTTTGTCTGTCACATGTGCCTCATGGTCAAAGAGAACCTGTAGGGGAGTCCTCAGCTCTTGGTTTGAGATTTCACATGTGCTGCAGATGTGAAATGATGGTACTGTAAGTGCTACAGGAGCTTTGTCTTTGTGTCCCTGAGTGTTAGGGATGTGTCTTTTCTGAGTTGTCTTTTTTCTTTTTTAAAAAGGAAGTCTTAAAGGGAGGGTTGAGCTTTTAACTCCAGAGAAAAAGATTTATCCTTTTGCTGAGGTTTTCTGGGTGATTTGGTGTGCTGAGCTGAGGCTCACAGGTGCTGAGCTGCTGAAAGGTGAGGAAGGCAGCATTTGTCCTCACACTGCACACAACAGAGCAGATATGCAGTATGAAATTCAATTCTGCAGCTTAAAAATACATGGCTTGGGTTCTGGTGTCAGGAAAAACCCTAGTTACACCCTAAAGGCCCTCACACAAAACACTTGAAGCTGTAGGAGACTCTTGGCAACATGCTGAGAAGATCCTCTGAAAGCTTTAAAGGTGCTACATAATCAAACTTGATCTGCTTATTAGTTTCCCCTTTCTTTCCCTACTCTGAAATCCATGCTGGGAATCACCAGGGAGAGATGTCTTTTTATTATCATTCTTTTATTTTCCTGTTGCTTTTCTGTTGCATATACAGTACTTAAAAATGAGATCACCTTCATGTCAGGCATGTACCATGTTTATTAACAGCAAAAAAAGTATTATCTAGGCTTCACTCAAGACCGATTTACAGGATAAATAATTGTTTCAAATTACTTAAAAAAAAAACCCAAACAACAACCCCCCAAAGAATAAATTAATAACTTAAGTGATTAGCTGTCCACAGTGATTTGAAAACTTAATAACCATTCAAACAGTGACACCACAAGAAGACACATACTGTACAGTTTGCCACAGATTACTCCTGTCCTTCCTTCTACAAATGGAAATCAAAAAATTAGAAATACTCCTCTTTAAGAACAGTCATAGGCTTTGAAACACACAAAACATCCCTGCGAATCGGCTGCTGATGCAACAGCTTCACAGCCAGGGCTCCAACCCCTCCTCGCAGCAGGTTAAGAAACAAATGGAGAAAACTACCCTAATTTGACTGGGTCTGTTCCCACACAACGATGCCCAAAGTCAGTGGGGACATGCTGACTTTGCCAAGGGCTGGGTTGAGTGGGGTATAACTACTCTAAAGGCTTGGTCCTAACCCTACAGGATTCATCGACAGGCTCCCTGTGGGGCCCAGGGTCCTGCTCCCTTCCCCTCTCTGCAATGTGGTTCAACCACCACGTCCAAACTGCTCTCAAAAAAACCATGGTATTTTCAGGGTCAATGTGGTAGCAGACTGCTGAAAACTGTGCAAATGGCATTTCCCCCACCCCCCTCACTCAGAAGAAAATCCTGCCGAGTTTTTTTCACCTTGGTAATTAAGGATGAAGGGGTTTTTAATGGGTTTTGCAGAGCGGGATGTGTCAGTGCTGTGCATGATGCTGGGCATGACACCAGGGTAGCACCACATGCTGCCCAGCCATTGCCTGCAGACTCAAAACAGCTCTTTACATTACTAGATGTCAATTAATTACACCTCATGACACATCTGTGAGGTGGGGAAATAAGTACTAAAAACCTTCATTTTACAAGCCGGAGAAAAAGCAGGATACAGAGTTCACATGAACCCTCTCGTCTCACATAAAGATACAGTGTGGTGTCACCCAGAGAATGACAATAAAAATGATGGTTTCTTATCTCCTGGTCTTGAGGCAAACCTCTCCCATATGGTCAACTCACTGGCCTACAAATGAACCCATTATATGTTAGCAATGGGCTACATCAAAAATTAAAAGCCTGCTGATTGGGAGCAAGTCTGTTGAGAAGCTTTTTAAGCTAAAGAGATGGAGCCATGTGGCTCAGCTTCTGTTTCAGATGTTACTGGCTGGTGTTAAAACTTGAACACCACGTGCCAGGACCAGCTGGCTGAGGGCTGGAAGGGGACAGCTGTATTGTGACACCTTGCTACATATCAACTTTTCTCAAGAGTAGACACTAAATCAACAGTACAACACTAGGAGATGTGAACAAGGAGATAAAATTGTGAGTACAATGATGAGACATCAAGGACAGGCTGATAGAGGGAGGAACTGCTCCAGGCCAAGGAGGAATCATGATCAAAAAGTGCATGTCTTGACCTCCGAGAGCCTCATTAATAGCTGCAAGGTCGTTGTGTACATGTGGGTAGAGAAGAGAGGCACTCAGACTCATCAGAGGCCCTAAACTGGCTCATTGGCCCTTCTGATTTGATGCTGGACTAGTCCCTCTGATTTTCTTGATGGCTCTTTGACAGCCATGTGTATTCTCTGGCTGGTGCCAGGGTTAGGCTTTGCTCTTCCCTCTTCTTGTAGAACTAGGGCTTCTCCATAATCACAGCTCCGCTGCATCCGTCTCATCTACACAGCATCCCTCCAATGAGACACACAGTGTGGGTGTCAGCTTTTACATGGAATGGAACTTTTACATCACCAGGTGGGAAAACACCAACATAATGCAAGCACAACTTGAGAACACTATCCTTTTACTTGCCTTCTAGGCCAGAAAGATCAGACAGGACCTGGGAACTATTTTAACATCTCCCATAAGACCTGGACATGGCTGTACCCCCACTCCCCACTCAAGGAGCCATGTTCACTGGATAGCCAAAACAAGCCAATTCTTCCTGGTATGCCAGGGTGTGGAGATGGCATGGGTTTGCTGAGAGCTCTGGATCTAGCCTAGAAAATTTACAGATTAAAGCTGTCTCCCAGTTGTTAGAACTGCGTGTCCATGTCCTGGATGACTGGACCAGCCAGTCCTCTTCCAAATGCCAGGGATGGCCCAGTGTGGATTAGGTCCTCTCACTGGGAGTATGGTCTTAGGGATTGAGCTGTGTGCCTTGCCACTTGGCTTCATGGCCAGAGAAGTGGCCCTGGCCCTATTTTGAATGTTACAGGGCTCTAAGCAACCCTCTGGGCCCCCTCCCTCACATGGAGGAGTCTCCATACAACCCTGGCAACACAGGGTCTCAGTGTGGAAGAGATGCTCCAAGCAGGGTCAGCTATGGGGTTAACTTAGACCGGTCTTGAAAAGCCCCAAGGATGAAGATGGCACCTCAAGGGACAACCCTGTGAAACCATGGCATTGCTACCCCATGAACAGCTCACGGGAGCTCCTCAGCAAGGTGTCCCCCAGCATGTCCTGGTCCCCACACATTTCTTGTAAGGTTTCTCCTGCCCAGCTCAGAGCTGGGTGAATGGACCAAGCATCCCTGAATGCCAGAACAGGATGACCCCCTTGAGAGTGAAATGCTCAAGAGTGGTGGAAGCTCCCCTCCCATCAGTGCATGGCTTTTACTGAGCATCCCACAGCCCACAAATCTCCGCATATCTGACTCAAGACTCAGGCCAAAGGAGCACATGGTGAAGACCAAGACCCAAACCTTACTGGCAAACTCCCCTGCCTTCTCTTGTCCCAACCACATGCTCTCTCATATCTTGCCCTTGCCAGTGGCTGGTGGCCCATAGTTCAAATCCCTCCCAGTTAGCTCCTAGACAAGCCAAGTCTTCCCCACCTTTTGTTTCCAATTCAGCATTTGGCCCTATCTGCCAGACTCTCAGCTTTGCCCTGGCACAGTCTGCCTCACATATTATTTTCTTTCGCCAACTTGAGACTGAGCCTAAGCCTGGCACCCATTTAGAGCTGGAAATATATTTCCCACTGAACGCTCAAATGCCAGTTCAGAGCAAATTGGCACCAAGGCAGCTCACGCATCTCACCAGACAGAGGAACGGTGAGCAGCATTTGCACACTCACAGCAAGGGATACACACTTTTGGAGAGTTTTGCCTTTAAAACCACCTGCTTAGTCATTTTCAAGCTTGGGGAAAGCTTTGAGCCATGGACGTGGTGCTTCATAAAACTAAATATTGAGGTCATGATGCTCGTCCCACAGACAACTCTTCTCTATGAGCACACACACATTCAAGCACATCCCATTTCTAAGGGAACCATAGAGCTGTAGAGCAGGCTCTGACGTGAAGGCTCAAGCCAGTTTAATTTCAATTAAAATGAATAATTTGCAATGTTCTCAGTTTCCTTAAATACCTATTTCTAACAAAGGAGCCTGTCATACTTGAGAATCCAAGTATAAAGTGGATGTGATAAACTCAATGCCTTCAGGACAAAGTTCTTGGCAGCTTGTGTAATTAAAACAGCTGCTTTTCAATATGGTTTAAGACTAAACACTGCACAAACATTAATCACCAGGGACTGCTGTAATCAGCTCGGCAATTGTCATGGGTGACTATTTCCACTGATGCCATTGATTACTTTCTGCTTTCAGGAGGGGTTGATACAGTCATGCCTATATGGCACAGAGTCTGTGGGCTTCTGCTTATTTTGGTGGTGCTGTTTGCCTGGTGCTTTGCAAGGGAAAAGCCAGAGGAATGTATCTGTTTCAAAGGAAACACAGACTTCACTGTAAAGCAGAGAGGGGCCAGCAACCAGCAGTTGTTAGGTAGCTACTTTTGGGCTGCTTTGGTCTGTAGTCTGCCAAATGCAACAGACCAGTTACTGGGGACACTCATGATAGCAAATTATCAAAACACAGTGTCTGAGCCTGGGAAAAGAGCTATCCCATGCCAATGGTTGCCCCATGAACAAAGACATTTGTGAAATGTGGAGAAAAAGGACTATTTTCTCCAGTACCACAAAAGGCTTTTCCAGTCTCAATTAATGCCTTGGATTAAATGTGGGAGTGGGCACTGGATGCACCTAGTCTCAGTGCAGAAGCACAGGGCAGTCAATCAGCAAATTGCATTCAAACCCACTGTGTTCTCTCTCGAGCCACTAAAGTTAAACAGCTTAGAAGAAATACGAAAAAATCAGCTTCCCAGTAGAGTGACATCCTTTTTGGTGGGGATGGGGAGCTCTCTCCTAGATGGGGGAATGCACACTTCAGTGGGCTCTGGATCCAGCCCAATGTTTAGTCTCCACTCAGATGCAGAGATGAAAGGGGCAAGAGACATATGAAGTATTGCATTCTAGTCTTCATTTCATCATCTCACCAGGCAAATGTGCAAGCCCCCAGCAGGCTGTGACACCCCCTGACCTCTAGAAAGCCTCTGTGCTAAATCTTCCCTTTGGGACTTTGGGTTTTTTTTCCTTCTAGTAATTATTATTTTTAGCATAAAAATTAGGATATGTGCTTCACTGTTTCTATAAAAGTCCAACACTTCAATGTCTTAACGGGGCTGTCAGAGCTTTTCCATTAACATCCTTCCCTTTCATGGCACAAGAGAAGAAAATACAAAACAGTGTTGGAAGTTCAAGAATTACTTTACCAGCCCACAGCCCTTAAGGGACTGGTATCCTATCCCCATGTGGGTCACGTCTGGCCCTGTCCAAGCTCAGACCAAGATTAAGCAAATGTGTTAATGCTTAAGCATTAATAATCAATGCATCTTGGTGGTGTTGGTGGAACACAGAGCCCACGGCACTGGTAGGGGTTCAGCTTGCAGAAAGAATAGCTCCAGCTCTTTAATAAATATTATTACTTAATCTTTGTAACGTCTCCTTCATTTGGCTCTTGGTTTGCGGTCAGCTTGTTTATTCGTGTCAGCGCTCGCTGTCTGGCAATCAGGCTGCTCCATGGCAATCATTAGTTCTTCCTGTTTTCATGAGATCATGAATTATTATCTCTGCATTAAACTGTCTCGTTCTCTTCTCTCCATGCTCAGCAGCTGCTTGGCGAGCAATCCTAAAGCCTGGATGTGTTAAGGATGCTGGCAAGGGACAGCAGCAGACTCCCATCCATAATTAGAGCCTAGGGTCATTAATGTCAGCAAGCCCCACTTTTGTGTTGAAGAAACATTGCTGAAGATGAGGGGAAAACAGTCCAGCCTTTTGCACCCTCAACAAACTAACTACAATGCCACATTAAAGCTCATACTGAAACGCCCTGCCTGACTCTCCTGAGCAGCCTCTTCCCAAGCTATGACCTCACCACCAACCAACGTTTCAATTACTCTTCTTCTTTCTTCCAAGAAACATTCCACCAGACCTCCTCACCCAGGACCAACCTCTGCAGTACAGCACCTGCCTTCTCCCAGTCCTCACAGCAGCCTTCCACTCCCTTCTTGTCTCTCATCCTTATGCCAGTCCACATACACAGGGTCTCCAGAGCCTCCCTGGCCCCCTCATATTCAACCACAGAGCTTCTCATGATGGCCATGATGTAGGACTCTCACTCTATGGGTTTCTTTTGGTGCCACAAAAGGCAAATTTTGGTTTTTAGGGTCAGATTCACAGGAACTGGTTTCAGACAGGCAGTGTTTCAGTACTTAAATTCTACCTTCCAAAGCCAATCCCTCCAGCCCCTTCCAAAGCCAATCTCTCCAGTCCACAGACTTTGAGAGATGATGGAGAATATAAACAGAAGACACGCCAACAAACTCATGTGAGCATGTGCTGGCATGTACGTGTGTGTATGATGGGGCAAGTCCTGGGCTCCTAAGTCAGCTCAATGGGATGGTGTGGACGCTCACCAAGCTCCTGAAGGTTAACAACCCCAACAAAAACCTTGGGGACTGTCCAGCCAGGAGGAGAACAGCCCTCAGAGGTTTTGAGCATATTACTTACAAGAGACAGGACAACAAAAGTAATTTCAAAAGCAATGGTCCTTGCTCAGATTTGGGACTGGGAGGAGGCAGACAAGAGGACAACCATAAGGAGTGGAGAATCAAAGCTGGGGAAAGATATTCTAGGGGAGATGCTGCAAACCTGCATGGCATGGTTTGGGGTACGATATGGAAGAAGACGGGGAGAGATGATGCAGTGTTAGCACATACAAGGTGGCTTTAATAGCTGTAAGGAAAAGATGTGTAGGGTGAAACCTGGTATTGCTAAGTCAAAGTTCCTGGATAGTTCATCCAGCAGCTAAAGCACAAACCTAGCCACCGAACATAGTTGGTCTTTATCACTGGCAAACAGTATCCGCCAAGTCTTCCCCTGAAATTATGTTTTGTTTTGTTTTAAGAGAAAAAAACCCCCATGACACCCCCTCCCCTCCACAGACAAGTCTTAGAAATCCAGCCCAAGTGGATCTGGCAGCCCAGGGGGCCACAGCTGGGGAAAACCAACAGGACATTTGCCTGTTTCGCTGTGTGCCGCAGGCGCTACTGCTTCGTGCTCTTGGCAGGCTCCGAGGACTGCCGCACATCAGTCCACTCCTGCATGGTGCTCTGCAGCGCCTGCGTCTTCTCCTTGTCCACTTGCACGTAATCAACCTTCTCATCTGAGGCGACCGACGAGGTGGAGGGCTGTGGGAGGAGAAACAGGCACTGTCTGGTCACTCATCAGCTCCCTGCTCTCTCCTCTCACTCCTTTCTGCAGCAGCAGCACTGTGGGTGCCACCAGCACCATCCCTGCTTTCTTGAAGACTCCACAGCTCACCACCCTCCCTTTAACTTCCCAAAGACACCTGGATGAAGGATTTCAACCTGCTCTGCCTCTTGCTGGCATGACACTGCAGTGCAGTGGGAGGCTAGAAACAGCATGTGGGTTTTCTATCTTCTCAAAAACTTTAGGACATGGATGTCTGGTTGTAATTGTGTTCTCTAACTGCTGATTTTGTGAGTTCACCCTTGCATCTTGCTCATTATCCTGTAAAGAACTCTAGAACTCTTAGAGATACACATAAAAATACCAGCTCCACACCTTTTGGCTGTGCTGACTCTACCCACCTACAGCACTAGCCCATTTTCATCCCCAAAACAATAGATATGTTTGCAGGGTCACCCAAGAGAGGTGTTGAGAACAATGAGATACTTTTTACCACAGCTTCTGGAGTCCTGGAGTTTTTTCTGACTCTACAAGCATTTCAGAGGACCTCCATCTGTTTGTAACTGGAGCCAGATAATGCTTTTTAGTGGTCTAATATCACTTTTCCAGAATGAATGGGATATAAATTGAATGGGTGATACTTGCAGAAATATTGCTGGGCAGAAAGAAACCATCAAGAGACAGCTGTCAAATAATAAAGGGACCTAACCAGTGGGATGCTTTGCCTAGGAAACAAGGCAGTGTTTGAGAAAGTGAGGCCAACTCACAAGCTGTTGCCACAAAAGTTTATACAACCCTTGCCCTTCACCTTTCAGGTGCAAAATCCAAGTCTGGTCTTGGAGGACCTGTTGTTTCGAAGGAGGAAAAAACCAGTCTTGATACTTCTTGGGATACCTCCTGACAGCTTTTAATATATACTGTCCACTGAATTTGTGGTCTCATCATCATCCCTGAACCCTGCACATCCATGCTTCTGCTTTGCACTTCCAGCAAAGCTGCAGACATGCAAGAGACTGAGTTTGATCTAGAGCAAATACAGCAGTGAGTCATAGAATGGTTTGGGTTGGAAGGGACCTTAGAGATCATCTCATTTCAACCATGGCATAGGCAGAAACATCTTCCACCAGATTGCTCTAAGCCCCATCCAACCTGACTTTAAAGAGTTCCAGGGATGTGGCAGCCAAAGCCTCTCTGGGCAGTCTGTTCAAGTGCCTCACTACCCTCATAGTAAAGAATTTCTTTCTAATATCTAATCTAAACCTGCCCTCTGACAGTTTGAAGCCATTACCCCTTGTAGTGTCGCTCCATGTCCTTGTAAAAAGTCCCCCTCAGCTCTCTTGTAGCCCCTTTAGTCACTGGAAGGTGCTCTAAGGTCTCCCTGGAGCCTTTTCTTCTCCAGGCCGAACAACCCCACCAGTCTCAGCCTGTCTCCATAGTAGAGGTGCTCCAGCCCTCTGAGCATCAGAGATTCTAGAGACCACAGTCCAGGGCTTCGCACCATGCTGCTGCCAATGTACACAGAATCCCTTAAAATTAATCCAAAGTTTATAAAATCCCCCATACCTTCCTGTGTGGCCCTGGTGAGCTTGGCTGGAAGTCCAGGGCCAGGTAATCCACACTCCCCGAACTCTTTTTAGGCGCTGGGCTGTTGGTACCACTAGGAACAGGAGAAGCAGAAATGGGGTTTTGCTAATGCAGGGAAGAGACAGGAGAGATAATGAGGATTAAAATGGGAAGGAAGAAAGAAAAAAGAAAATTAACACAAATCTGGAAATGAAACACGTTGGAGGCACCTTTAAAAGAGCCTAGGTATTTGCTCACATGCCTCTGGGACAAGGATGTGCAAGAACTGCTGGGATACTATAAATGCTGTATACTGTGCTAACAAATATTTCAAGGTCACACTCTTGATTTCATGTTTCAGAGCAGCTCTACTGCCTTTGTGCTGGATTTTATTCACATGCCTGACAGCAGACGTGGCCTTTAGCACGTCTCAGGAACCACACCTCAGCGAGGCCAGGCCAGCTGTGGGATCTTCGCTAATCACAACCATGCTACACAGATTTCCTCTACCCCACTAGTTACACAGCCTCAAAAATATGCTTCAAGTCAGTAGATTCACCAAGAGAGACAAAATCCCCTCCCTGTAAGCAGTGCCGCTCCCTGCTGCTGCTCTGATAGCCCCTGCTCCCACAGAAACATGATGTCAGCAGCTATTAGGGGAAAAAATTTTGAAAAAAAGCAACTTTAATTGGGAAAATACACCCTGACTGTCTGTATAAATTTTTATCCCTTCTTAATTCCTGGCAAAGTAGGCAATACATGTTTCTGCTCTCATACACATGGAAAACTCCAAAGAGACATGTTGTTTCAGAAGGAAACACCCTTCTTTGTGCATTTAGGGATGCACATAAGGATGTACTCCACACTGTACTATCTCAGCACTTCCATGTCATGAGCTAGGAATGCATCTGCAGAGCTGGGGAGAGTACATGTCTGGCCAGGACCATCTGCCCTAGGGCCCTTACCATCGCCACGTAGTTCTCCTCGCTGTCTCCCGAGTCAGTGCTGGTGATGCTCTGGGAGGAGACAGGGCGACAATACTGCAGAGAGCCGGCGTTGAAGCTCTGGCTGCAAGAACAAGAGTTGATGTGTTACTGATGGCTGCAGCTCCTGCTTGTCCTTTGACAAGGAGGGATGGGAGAGGGCAGCTCTTGATGCCTGCAATCATCACCATGATCCAATCTGAGCGTGAAGAAGAGCTGGTGGCATTGAGGTTCTCCAGCCTGTCCTTTCCATGGGTTAGAAATCCCTGGGGTTGGTCTCCTCAATATTTTCTTTCCAGATTTTTTTAGCAACACCTTGTTTGCTATGTACCTGTAACTCTCCTGCTCTCATCTACACAAATCAGATTCCACAAACTCTTTCATCTCATGGGAAACATTTAATTGTGGAGAATGGAGGGGCAGCCTTGGTGAAGCCTTTCACCTCCAGCCTCATCACAGCTACGGGATTTGTTTACCATAGAGGCTCTATCCAAATTTTTTTGCCAGAAAACAAATCCCCTGAAGAATTGTCTTGCCTTCAATTGGCCAAATCTAATTATACCAAACAAAATAATGAAATCAGCTTCTGTCATTAAAGCATGTGTCTCAAAAAGCTATTTGCTGCCTTTCAGTAAAGCAGGGTCATATGATTAGCTGATAGGGGAAAAATCCATTAGCTTCTCCAGGGTCAGACCTCTTGTCAATCAAACCCTGCTCGCTGCTTCCCAGCGCAGTGATTTCAGCACACAGCGCTCATGCCCTGCAGTCAGTCTCCACACAATCCAATTTATTAGAGGAGTCAAAGCAGCCAAGCTTTGCTTCTGCCTTTTACAGGACAACAGCAGACCATGAATTAGTAGCAGAGCTGGAATTGTGCGAATCCTGTTATTTTTGGCTGGCAGACATAGCTCTGAAGTGCTTTGGTTTAATTTTGCAGACTTCCTTCAGGCTAAGCTTTGCTTTCAAGGCAATCAAAACACAGCTTGGTCAGACCCTGAGAGTCACCCTGTGCTTTCAGACAATGATGGGGTTTTGGGGAGGATAGCTTGGACGTGAAATCATGCCCCCCACACAGCGTGGCTGATTTGGTCTGGCTCAGCTGCATCATGAATTGTGGTGGACCACAGGTCCCAGGTCAGAGCCAGGGCTCTCCAGTAGTTGTCAGATCCCAGAAACAGGAAATGTCTTCAAGGGATCTTAATTAGCTTGTTAGCCACATGCTGGGCTTTCATGTGAAATCCCAACCTAAATGAATTTATCTTCCTGCCACCAGCTGTGATGTGGGGAATGTTTAATCCCTGGCAGAGGTGACAGCATGGCTACATGAAGACATCAGTGAGAATGAGACCAGAGAGCTGCTGTTGGAGCAAAGCAAGAATTCACCCCTCAACCATTACTCACGTTGGCCTGGACCAGGATTTTGTGACTGGTGATTTGAAGGGAAGCTCATCGATGACAGTGTTGTTCCTCAGGTCCAGTGGTGATGGCTTTGCTGGGGAGGGGAAAAGCCTTTATTCAGAGGCAGCATGTTCCTACAATTTGGCATCCATGACTGGCATGAGAGTGACCCCAACAGATGTTTGATTACTTCCCATTCTACTCATCAGCCCCCTGCCCTCCCTGCTGATGACAAATACTCCAAACCAAAACGCCTGTGCCCATTTACCCCAGAACTGGGAGAAAACAGCAAATTTCTCCCTCTGCTCCACCGCCCCAAAGTGGATGGGTGGTCTCAAAAGGGGTATGTGCCTTCCAGGGAATGGAGATTGCCAAAAATGCTCAGACTCCAAAACCATTCATTAGATATCTGTGGTAACTAATGCATTAGATGGGGACAAGGCCAGCTTCTGCCGGGCCAGAACCGCCTCTCTGAGGAGTGTTTTCCCATAGGGAATGGAAAAGGACATCTGGAGGGTGGCATGAAAGCTCTTCTCATCATGGATGGTTCATTAGGTGGAAGAGTGCTATGCCCCAATCCCAGCCCTTGAACAGAGTGTTCATGGGGTTAGGTGTTGACACTCTAGAGATGGGAGCCCTCCTCCTGAGGATCTTTTTGGCCACCTGTCAGACAATGGATTAGGGAGACATTTGGAGAATGTCAGCAAAGCCCTGAAGGAAGAACTGCCTGGAACCAGCCAGTAGGAAACCGTAGGAAAAATTTGTGTCATCTGAATGCAACATTGAGATTTTGGGGTGGAGCACAGGGAGAGGTGCAGGCCAAGGGGGTGAAATCCTGCCTGTGACATGCATCTCCTGTAAAGGCCTGGAAGGCTTTGAGATGGGCTGTTCAAGCACCATGAAAGCTACATTTGCACTACAGAGCTCCTGATTCAGGAAGGGGATGAGGGACATCTGAAGGTCTGACTGTACTTGCAGTAGCAGAGCACACCCTGCCTAGGACTGGACAAAATTTCACAAATGTAGTCCGAAGTACAGAGAGAATAGAGGGATTCCTGTAAAGATTTGTGCACAACCAATCGTTCTTACCTTTCCGGTCGGGTTTGAGGTTGCGGTTGACAGGCGGAGGCTGGATTTCACTCAGCCGTCTGTGGCACTGAGCCACGGCTCCTCCTTTGTGCACGGGAAGGGTGGCTGAGGACAACCCCACCAGGTCAAAGTGATGTGGCCCAGGGCTCATGGGGATGTAGAGACTTTGGGCATTGTCGTTGGCTTTCTCGGTGTGGATCAGGGGCGAGGAACCAGGGTTCATGGGGACGTAGTTGTCCTCTGAGTCAGTGCTCTGGGAGCGGGCCACCACTGCCTTGGCCTGCTGGGGGACAAGTGGGAGGGTGTGCTGTGAGCATCAGGCACTGCTCAACCCCACCCACTACAAACCCTTCATTTCATCATAACCAAACAACATCCGAGGGGAGCCTCACTCTAAAATCTAAGCACAGAGGGAGGGAACGATCTGTCCCCTCCTTGGCCATCAGTTTGCACTGAAAGAGGTTACCTCCTTTGTTTCCAAGACATTGCAACATCCTGAGTTTTCAGAAAGGTCTTTATGACCCAGACCTGAGCATCTTCTCATGATCAGAGTGAGCTCGAGAAGCATGTTTAACCTGGAAAGTCTTTCTTCCCTAGGCTCTGTCCATGACTAAAATGCAATATGAAAGGCTGCTTTAATGTCATTTCCAGCTCAGGAAATCTTAGAAAGTGCACAAAAGAGGCTGTTCTGGCAACATGTCAAAATTTAGCTCAGCAGCATCCCAGGCTTTCAGGAAGAAGGCAAACTCTTGGGTAGGTTTTTTTGGGCCAAAGCTGCAGGCAAATACACTGTGTGGAAGCAAAGCTCTGCACATGATGCTGGGCTAGGTGGTTGCCGCTCCATCTGTTCTCTGCAGGTCCACCATGGTTTTAACTAGACCATCAATAGACCCCTTCTTGACAGCTCTGCAGGACTGGGCTGTGAGGGCCAACTTGGAACCAGCCTGTTTCTGAATCTGTAAGGTGCAAGTGGTGCCTGTAGTGCGGTGGATCACACCAAGGCCAACTCACCAGGTAGGAGCTGTAGCCATCGTTCATGGACTCGACCGAATGCATCCCGCTGCCGCCCCCGTGCTGGGGGTACTCGTACGTCTCACAAGAAGAGGCTGCAACACAACCACAAATGCATGTGTACCACCACAACTGCTAATAAAAAGGGCTCCCTGAAAACAAAATCTAGGCACTGGTAGGGCAGTGTCTTGTTGATTGAGGTGCTGATGAGAAGACACGGTCTTTAGCATGTCACAGGCTCTCTGCTATGCTCCTTCTCAATTAGCATCTCTCTGATGCATCAGCACAACTGCACAATTTGCCGTGCAGACCTAAGCCTGCTCTGTCAAAGTGCTGCAAAATCCCAGGGGTAAAGGTGTCAGATAAGGCAGATCATGGCGACAAAACTGAGTTAAGGGGGAGCTCTGTTACAGCTTGCTCAGTAAATGTAAAGGCTGGCAGCCTCCAGTAAGGAGGCTAAGCTCTTAGACCAGTCTGTTTACTGCTGAGCATAGATCTGATCTCAACCTAAGTGTGAGCATTTAGGTAGGAGGAGATGGAAGAAGCATTTCATAGAGCTGTGTGTATAATTTACAGTGTATTTTCTCTCCAGCCACCTTTTCTAAGTTACTTTGCAACTATCTCATCTTAGGCACAAGGTTTGAAAATGGCATGTAGACCTACAGCCCATCCATGGCCAATGGCAATCCTGGCTCTGCTGCTCTAGGGGATGTTGGGTTTTGGAGATATGCAAAACCAAGGTTTTGCTCACCCGCCTTGGTGAACAAAACCAAGGCAGCTCCAGGCTGAAGTATGTTCTGATAAATCTGGTTACGAATGGAAGGTAACCTAAAAATGGCTGAAATCACAAAAATCTGGTGAAGGGCTGCATAAGCAAGCAAGTTTGGGGTTTTGGTTCAAGATAAAACACAGCCAAGAGCCAGCTGAGCAGCTCTGGTGGGCAGAACTTATTGGATGCCTCTCCATGCCTGCTGAATAAAAAAACAGGGCCAGACTCTGGCTGGGGAGAGCTTCTCTGTGTTCAACCCCCTGGCTGATGCAGCCTGCACCCCAGCCCTACCACAACCCAGCGGGACTGATCCGCTGCTGGATAGCACAAAGCCACCTCCAGGTCCCCACCCCCAAATTCACCTCGGTGCAGTCTGCTGTTCTCCACTGCTGGCAGCGTGTTTCTCCGAGGAATGGTGGCTGCCATGGGGGTGAGACCTACATTTTCACCAGGCTGTGGCCGCTGGGGTGGACTGCCCCACCGTGGCTCTGTCTGCCCAGGCTTGGGGGGCCGTGGGGGTGGTGCAGCGGGTGAGTCGCTGGCGGCCACAGCCAGAGCGTTGTGGTTCTTGTCCAGTGTAAATGTCCTGGGGATCTGGTAGATGGAGAGTGGGGTGGCAGGGATGTCATAGGAGTCCGTGGAGAGCTCCCCAAACTCCTTGCATAGGGTGTTGTTGGGAGTCTTGTAGGTGTAGACCTCCTCATTATCAGTTTCGGAGCTGGTGAGGCTCGACTTGGGGTGGGTGTAGGAGCCAAAGGAGCGCGGGAGGTCGTAGGCACTGTCCCTGAACTCCGAGTTGTGCCGGCTGGGCTTTGGCAGGCTGTAGAAGCCGTGCAGCTGCCCGCCAACGCCGTTCATGCAGTGCCCGTTGCCCTGCGAGAGCTTCTGCACCGCCGTGTCGCTCCGCATGAAGAAGGCAGACCTTGTGGCTTGGGAGAAGCTGGCACTCCTGCAGAGGGAGGGGAGAAAGGGGCTGAAGTGGGGGGAGAGCCGGTTCTGGGTGCAGAGAGCTCTGCTCCCTCTGTTTGTCAGACCTTACTGACCTGCACTGCCCAACCCCAGAGCAATGAGAACACCTCAAACCCCTCCAAACATTCCCACAAGCCACTTAATCCTGAAACACTGTCAAAATGCCTCTGCCATAGGTGAGAGGTACGTGCACCCAGCTCCATGACAGGGCCATAGGCAAGAATAATCCTTTTGTCCAGACATAAATTGCTCCAAAAGGGTAATTTTCACACCAGTTGACAACATCCCAGGGCACAGCTACAAAGTGCCAATCTGTCAGCATTGCCATAGTGCCTCGAACACCCATCCACAGTAGAGGAGGGAGACTTCGCCTCACCACTGCCTTGCAAAGGTGTTTGAGAAGGCCTGAAAAAAATTCCTGATGGGGATTATTTCGAAGTCTCCAGCCATGCCACCATCCTGCCCTCTTGCAGCTGGGGAGGTAATAGAAGTCCCCAGCTGGGATCTGGGGTTTGTAGCCCTGACATGCATGGGGGGAGGAATGAACCTCAGGGCTGATTTCAGATTTGTAAAAGCCCTTGAGCCTTCCAGGGTGAGCAGGGCAGTGTGGTCACTAGATCCATGCCTTGGCAATGATTCCTTGATTTACATGCAGTCATGCCTGGTGACACTCAGAACAGGAGCCGAGCATGGAGATGCTGGTTAGCCATTGCTCCTCTGCTGATTCACCTCAAGGGACTTTATCTCCTGTTTTATCCCTGCTTTATCCCTGTTTTGTCCCTTACATGGGTCAGGCTTTTGGGGACCACACTCTCCCAGTTCAGAAAGGGCTCAGCCAGCCCCATATAAACAACCCGCCATAGAAGAAAGTTCTGCCCTGTATCAGTCATGGTAGTGAGAAAAAGTGAAATGGTTATGAGAGTTTTCAGTTGTGGCAAATCCCTGGGAAAGTGCCAGTCCTGTGGGAAAGGCTGGGAGATGCTGGTTTACAGTGCTCCGGTGTGGCTGATGCTCTGCAGGGACAACAGGGACTCTGTTTCATGGAGCCAGCACGAGATGGCGCTCAGAAATAGAGCTTATTTAGGGGAAAAAGCAAGTGATGCTGTGGTAAGACAAATGAATCCCTGCCACCTTTGGACCTCAGTCCACTCAGAAGTGGTTTGGGTTCTGTCAGAGTATTTTCAGTCGAGGACTTGAAACATCTCATGGGTTAATTACTCCGCATTGCCTGCCAATTAGCTACTATTACCCTCATTTTATGGATGAGTAAAGTAAGAGCTCCAGAGCAGAAAGGGCAGGGATTCCCAGCAGTCCTGCAGCCTGGCCCCATGCACTGAGCATTGATCAGATGATTATTTCTGGCCCAGTTGCAGAAGCTATCATTGGCCAGTTTGTTTCTTTTCACCAAAGCATTGCTGCTTGCTCCTTTCCCTTCAGGTTCCACGGGGTGGCTTTTAGGTATCACCACAGCTGGAGTGTGAGAGGACCATTTTTTTTTTTTAAACACTGTTCCATTAACTCCATCTGAAGTTAATTTTTATGAGCCTTTTTCTGCTGTTGTTTTCCGAGTAGGGAAAGTCAGCTGCAGCAGGAAAGCCCAGTGGAGGCTGCAGCCTGAGCTCTGCTCTCACTCCACGCCAGCTGGGTTCCGACTGTCTCTCCCTCCCTCCCTCCCTCTTCACCCTCTGCCGTGAGCCAAAACTCTTCACGTCAAAAAACTCCTCGCTATTTAAGGCAACCGGCTGGGTCTGGAGGCAGGGAGTTGTCGCTGGCTCAGAAATCCCACGCCGTGCACCACCAGCTGCCACGAAGCCCAGCGAGCTCTGCAAGGGGTGAACGGCAGAGTGGTGCAAACCTCGCCCATCCCTTTGTTTGTCCCTTTTCTGTCTGAAAAGATCCTGCCCTGCCTGCAGGATCACAAAGTGGTTGAGGTTGGAAGGGACCTGTAGAAGTCATCTGGTCCAGACCAGGGCAATCTAGAGCTGTGGCAGGACTGTGCCCAGACAGCTTCTGAATATCTTCAAAGAGACTCCTGAACTTCTCTGGGCTACCTGTGCTAGTGTTCAGTCATACTCACAGTTAAAAAAAAAATGTTTCCTGATGTTTAGATGGGCTCTCCTGTGTTTCAGTTTGTGCCCATGGCCTCTGGTCCCTGGCAATGGGCATCACTGACAAGAGCCTGGCTCCATCCCCTTTGTACCCTCCTTGCAGGGGAGATCTCTCTGAGCCTTCTCATGTGCCAGCTGAACAGTTCCAGCTCTCTCAGCCTTTCTATTTAAGAAAGATGCTTCAGGCCCTTCAGCAACTTCATGTCCCTTTGAACCGGACCCCGAATTGACTCCAGGGATACTGCCAGTGACTGGCCTCCAACTAGACTTCATACCACTGACCACCATCCTCTGGGTCTGGCCATTCAGCCAGATTTTAACACCACCTGAAAAGCCAGGAAAGCCAGGAGCTTGTGAGGTCACCACTCTGACCTTCTCCTCTTCCCAACCATGATGAGATGAGACCATCACTCAGAACTTTCTCCAGATGGGTTTTGCAGACCCCCAAGGATGGAGGTGGGTTGAGCCACTCACACCCAGCCCTCCCCTCAGCTGTCCCCGAGTGGGTGGGCTACAATACCTTGCATTTTCTGACTTCCTGCTCATACACTGGTGGAGGAAAAGGTAGTCCTGGGGGGCACTGGCAGACAGGGTGCTCTGGAGGTGGCTGGCAGGCGAGTCAAAGGTGAACAGGGTGGGCTGGCTGGAGTGGGAGGGCGCTGAGGACTTGCGCTCTCGCAGCAGGTGGTGGCTGGCGCTGCTGAGCTCTGCTGGGGAGGAGCGCGGGGCGTGGTTCATGGAGGCGATGCTCCTCAGGGTGTCTGTGCAGAGAGAAAACACACCTGTGAGTGTGACATGTGACATCCTGTGTTCCCAGAGTTTTCCTTATGTAAATGCTCTGGCATTTATGGAGGTCAGCGTGTTTTGCTAATGGCTCCACGTGATTCTCTCAGCTTCTTTACCCAGAGCACATAGGTACCATGTATGAAAATAAATATTCATCATATTTTATCATAAATAATATTTCACAATTTATTATATTTTGTCACATGCTTAGTGGCTTGCTTGGATGTCTGCAGGATGTCAGCCTATTTCATGGGGAGCTCAGTGGGTTGTTAAAACTTAATTTAAAAGAGAGGAGCTTTCACACTGCAGTGAGATGTGATTTAAGTCACCTCCATCCCTCTGTGCAAGGGCATCACTGCTATCCCTTTACACTTGGGTTAACTGAGGAATAGGGTGGGAATCTGGATGGACATGATGACAGCAAGGATGAAAAATATTCTCATGTTTCCAAATTTTGCATTGATTTTGTGACCTCAAGGGAGCTGCTGCTGTTTTCTGTGAATAAAAAGGGATGCACACCCAAGGCGTGACTCTTATTGCCCACTCCCCCTGCCCAAGGAGAAACAGACTTTAAAATATTCAATTAATTTCAATGGAGAATATCCCAGAGGTTAGGAATAATCATGCAGCTATTCCAGCCTCTCGTAAGTGTGCTTCATGAATCCAAACCACAGATGAATTTTTACAGCCAAGCTGTAAATCCCCATTAAAAAGAAAACAAAACCAAAACCAAAAAAGCCAAAACAAAAACAAAACACCCAGAAAACCCACAAGCTGCAGAATATTTTGGAAACACTGATCCATCTCTAGTTGCAGAAGACCATCCCTGCACTCCTGACTTGTGAAAATGGTTTGCAGAAGTCACACTTCATACAGTAAGTGTGATATACATTTATTTGGTGCTGATACAAAACACAGAAAAAACCCAGACCCCAGCAAAAAGAGGAAATCCACACATTTTCTATCCACCACTACTTTTGGGATTGATCTCAGGTTTCCTTGACACGATGTTCCCCAGCTCTTCAAATTTGACTTCAGGCACCCATGCTCCAACACGAGGATGAGGGACTTTTTACAGATTACCAAGCTCTTTTTTTCTATTCCTTCCCTCAAATTACAAATCCTACCAGAAATTTTGCACCTGATTCCTTTATGCTACAGAGCAATGAGCTCTCTACAGAAAGTGGCTGTCATGGCTCAGACAAGGAGAAGCTCCACACACGGTGATTTTTCACCAGCTTCTGAATCATGTCAAGAAACAAAATCAATCTGTCTGCTGCTCATTCACTGCTGCTACATTTTTTCCCTGGTGTTACTGCAAACTTCACCCGGTGCACAAAAAGTACATTAATAAAAGCCAAAGAGCCTGGCATGACTGTGTTGTTTGCTTTGTGCTAAACACAGAAAGGATCGATATTTAACATTGACATTAATGGTGGGGGATGACAGCCTAAAACTCTGATTCCTGTCTTTTTTGCATGGGCATTAAAAATCCCCTGGGGCTCTTCATGGGAGTAAATGGCTATCTCGGTGTCCTCGGACAAAATAGTGTCTTGACCCTCATTAAATATTTATCCCATAGCAGTGCAGAATGATCCCCACTGGAAAAGGAGTCTTGAGAGCTATGAAAATTCCAAATGGAGTGCTTTGAGATTAACCAGGGTGAGAGATGCCAAACCAACACTCTGCCATCAAAAGCAGGGGTGCTGCACCCGAAATGCCTCTCAGGAACCCAATCCTGCCACCTCCTGAATCACCACCAAGCATTGCCCATGGCACTGTGCTTTGGCCAAGATTCTTTGGGCATGGTGAGGATGACAGGTTGGTGGTGTGCTCCCATCCCCGCACGAAGGTCACATCTGGGGACAACTATGAACTGCACTGCGTTGAGGTCCTTTCAACAGCTCTGAGCTGTCCTCTCACATTATCCCTGCAGGCTCTGCACTTGCCATTGCATCAAAATGTCATGGCAAGGCAAAATACACCCAGGAGTTAGAAATAACACTCATTTATTTGTGCTAACACAGCCTGAGGGGAGAGATGGGGCTGCACAGAGGACACAGTCCCCAGCAACCCCCCAGGGCACAGCAACTTCAAATCGTAACACTTCAGGGAGCCCTGGCATTCTGCACTGCCAGGAGACCTTAATCTTTCTCAAAAAATCACTCTGATTTGGGGAAACTGGAGAACGCAGTGCAGAAGATGCACTCACTGAAATTAGGATTAATTACTCCAGGGTTACTCCAACCACATAAATGAAAATGGGGGATGACGAGGGCAGGAGGCAATGCCTGGTAAAAGCATGTCACTTCCCTGGGGAAAGCCACTCTATTGGCATCCTCATTGATTTCAAAATGAATTCCCAGCTTGCTTCCCACAGCGACCCGGCCACCGAGAGCATTAGTGGGAGCCAATTCAGGACTCACGTACTCCATTAGGTCTGTGAGATGAACTCCGTAAGAGTAGGTGAGAGATGGATTGCTTTGCAGGGCTGGGAGGGTATTGCAAGGGCTGGGAAGATAAATCCTGTGGAAGGAGACTGGAAAGATAGGTCTGGATTTTTTATGTTGTGGGGTTTTTTGGCACTAGAATTAAGGACAGCTCATGTGTCCAGGTCACACGCTGACAGTGGGTCCTGCTGGAGGGCAGGCAAGGAGGCAAGAAAGGAAATCATGGCAGAAAAATAGTATTTGAAGACTAGCACATGCCAAGGGAAAAATCAGGAGAGCACGTCAACTTGAAACACAGACAGATCCCCACAAGGGCAAGGCATAGAGAATGAATATGAGCCAGAGATCCCAAAGCCATTTC
Source organism: Pycnonotus jocosus (assembly GCA_013400435.1). Lineage (NCBI taxonomy): Eukaryota > Metazoa > Chordata > Aves > Passeriformes > Pycnonotidae > Pycnonotus > Pycnonotus jocosus. Next base: position 48,428 of record VWYP01013420.1, read on the forward strand.
AACTTGCCATGCTGCAGCACCCAGCTGCCAAGCAATGAGGACAAACACTCCTTTCCCACATCCATGCAGTGCTCTTAGTGCATAATCTCCATGGGATCCCATCTGGATACCTCCGGGCATGGGTCCCACCCGCAGCATGACCAAAGATACTCAATTCAATCTCTCCACAAGCCAAAAAGAATGATGATTCTCAATCCATCATGGCCATCCACCTTGGGGCCATGGATAAACCTAGGGCCCTCCTTCATTAACAGTGTAGACATAACCCTCTAATCCCTTGGCTTGATGTTGATATCTTGAGTTTATGTTGAGGGAATGTATCAAGTACAGCCAAGGAGGGATAAGATCTTGTGCAGTTCCTACTGCCATTCCCGGGGGGGGCAGAGTTAAAGTTATGTAGTGGGGCCATGTGGGAAGTGTCATCTTAACCCCACATTTCCTGACCAGTTCTCCTCTGAGTTTGGGGAATTGGACTCTCACGGTCTGGAAAAGGCAGTGTTGGACGCCCGCAAGTTAAAATTCAATGTCAGCAGCACGACTTACACGCATACATCTTGCTGGGCTCAGGCTACAGCTGTTGCACTGGTTCCTGCAAGAAACTGAGCCAGCAGCTCTGTGGAGACAAAGCAGCACAGCCCTGCAAAACCCCATGGTGTCAGTGGCCTTTGGCTGAAGGCCTGGAACTCACTATTCCAGGTTAAGATATACCTTTTTCTCCATGTGTTACAGCAACGTGGGGAAAAAAAACCTTGGAAATCCATCCTCAAAGCAAAAATCCACAACTGTGAGCACAGCCAGCAATGGGATGGACCAGGCTGAGAGCCAGGAATTTTTTATGAATGTTTTCAATCTCCCAAAGCGGTAATTCCCTCCTTGTTGACAGTTCTGAATTCCCTTGCTCAGAGTACTCGACTATTGCTGTGTGCACATAGCTTCACACAGTGTTCCTGGGCTTATCTGAGCAAAATAATAACTCAGCCTCCTTTGGAAATTGTTACTCTGAATGTCCTTTTCCACCGGAGCCACAACGTCAGCTTTCCCCGCCTGAAGGCAGAGGCTGGGCCTGCAACTCCCTGTATCTTCCAATGACGCTGTGGATAAATTCCTGCACTCCTGCTGATCACAGCAAAGGTACCAGGCTTGCTTGGCATCCCTGAGTGGCACAAAACCCCCATGATCTCCAACACCAAACTAGCAAGGACTGGTCCAAGAGCTCTACAGATAAGAGCTGCTCAGATGTGTTCTGACCACGAAGTGCCTTGGACCACACCGCTGCCTTTGTGCCGGTTAAAACTTGTGGCAAATGAGACTTTCTTTATCGAGGGAATAGTAGAAATCTACCAGAAACAATCCCTAGGATGGCACAGAGCAGACCATGCTCGTGCACCATTGTCTTTCTCACTCTCTGGCAGAGTTCCATCATTTGTTAGCAAAAAGAGGGGGAACCTTCTTCATGGGAATCTCCCTGCACCCCCCTGCTTTTGCTGCCAGCTCTCTCCTCAAGCACAAATACCAAGAAATAATTAAAACAAGACAAACAACCCTACCAAAACAAGCCATCCACATGCTTCTCCTGGCAGGAAGAGAACAAACAACATGTCCAGTGGATGAGTCAACACATCACAGTGCTGCCAAGAGGCCCTGGGATGCCATGAGGATGAGCATGGCACCCGGGGAAGGTTTATTTACTGAGCTTTCCCTATCGCCTCCAAGCTGGATGGCATTTAGAAAAGCTGCTGGCAGTCTGAGGATGCCTTGGCAAATCACTAAAGGTTTTCTCCAGCAGGTTAGTGGGACATAGCATCTGGTCTGGATAATTTCCTCTCTCCTTCAAAATGGAGAGCTGTGTGCATGGACACAGGTGCCCCAATTCTTATCACTGCCTGAATTTTGGGTGCAAAGCAGGGGCAGTTGAGCTTCCCAAAAGCGAGGACAGGACACAGCTTCATCCCCAACTGCAGAAGAGCTGAAGAGTAGACAGACAACAGTGACATAGGGCTTTTGAGCTTTCCCCTTTCAGTTTCTGATGCTCATTTCCATTTGCTTTGGGAAACTGGTCAGGACAGACTGGCCAAAGGAAAGGGAGAGCATTATCCCTTTACAGACAAGGATCTGCTGCACAGAGGGCTGAGGGCATGGTTTCAGTTACACAACTTCAGTCATCTACATGATACTTAGTCTATGCTAGTTTCCTTAGGTTTTCTCTAGGGAGAACAGTGATATCTCCCAATTATTTAAGCAATCGACACGGGACAGGGAGAATTACCCACGAAAGAGTTATGGCAGAGACAGTGAGAAAAGGATGACAATAAATAGCATCATCTTTCTCCATTAGTGCCAGTAGTGTGCTTGCATTTGTATGAAACAACTGAAAAATAGTGGCAAAGGGAGCATTTGCTTCAGAGAAACACGGGAAACAGGAGAAAAAAAATCACAATGCTGGAGAATGAGTGAGCAAGAAGAGAGGGAAAGGAACCAAGTCCTGACCTCAAAGCACTATACATCTCACTTATTTTAACAGTAATCAATTCTTTGAAGGACAAAGGAGAAGGGAGAGAGACTCCGACAGAAACAATGTAATGCTTCTCTCTGGAGAACACAGGTTTGCTTCTGCAAGAGGAGGCTGTGCCCCAAATCTCATCCCTGCCCTGGGAAATATCCTTTGGTGACAGTGACCCATCTTTGTTTCATATCAACATGTCCTGGACATGGCAGTTACCATCTGAAGAGAAAACCTGCCACTTGATTGTGGAGCAAAAACACTCATGTCAATACTTGGAAGTCCAACATTTGGCCATACTGGGATGCCTGGTGTGCATCTATTTATTTTTGTCATAAAGGCTTCAGTGCTTGGAGATAAAAGCAGATGAAGGTGGATGCTCACAAATGTGGCTCATGTGCACCCTTGAGCATCCCACATGGGACATCATTATCTGAGAGTCCTGGAGTGGGACAGTGACCCACAGCTGGGGATGAAGGACAGCACCAGGGTGGCAGCATGGGCTGGGCCTTGTTTGCTGCATGGAACTAACCTCATATCGCTCTGCTTCATGGATCATCATTTCTGATATTGCAAAACCAATCTGTTGGGGGAATGCAAAACCCATCAGATTAAATGGGATAAAAGAAAGGCTGGAACAGAGGAAAAGGGCAAAGATGATGTGGTGTAACTGTAAAAAACATGAAGTGGTCTCAAGGTGGGCATTCTTGCCTTTGTCAGGCTAAGTATGTAAGGTGGCAATATCAAGGCAATGGGGATGTGTAGAATTAGCTGCTTTCTGTCTGTGGGTGGCACATGTGATTCTGGTAGATGCCAGAGGCATCCTTAGCAAGTCTGTCTGGAGGTACAAGCAGTGTGTGGAGGCCAGTGCTGCAGGACAGGGTTGAAGCTGTTGAAAATGAAAAGCTATAGAAAGAGATGACACATTTATATGAGAAAAGGGTTTTTTTTCCCCCAGAGGCAGACTCATGATGGCCCAGGATGAAACCTGCTCTCTGACTGTGTGACATGAAGCTCTGGCACCCTGTTTCAGAGGACTGCATTGGATATTATTATTGGTTATTATAATTGGTTATTACTAGTTATGATGATAATGATGACAATGACTAATGATTTTGGCACCTCCTAACCCAGTTTTCCCTTGGAAATCACACCAGAGAAGTCTCACCCAAGTGCTGCGGTCCAACATGCCATGAAAAAGTCCAGAAGCTGGTGCACCACTGACTTCCCCTAGCCCAGGGAAAACTTGCTTTTAGGTCCTGAACAAATTTTTCCTTGTCCTATTATCATTCACTGCAAGCAGTATGAAGGAACCTCTCCTTGCCTGAGCAAACATGAGTGCACGCCTCACTTGGCAGGGATGGAGGAGAAAGAATGAACCCTGGTCTAATCCCTGACAGGGCTTCTTAACAGCTCGCTTTAAATTTTATAGTCCTTTTTATAGACAGTGGGAGCGGAGGTCTTTAATGTTCCAGGAGAGCAGAGAAAAACTTTCACCATGAGAAAATGTGAACCCATTTTGCTTATGCATGATTTAGGACCATTTCTATTCAAGGCAGCGCACAAGGGGCCCAAATATTTGCACTTTGTATTATAGAAGAACTGCCATTCCTGGCTCTTTACAGAAGTAATTTATTTCAATCTCACTTTACCTTGGGGGAAGAAACATTTTAACTCCCGGTTTGTCGGAGAGTCAGTAACAGCAGCATTGTTATGGGTCTGCTTTACAATTGCTCAGCAAGCCAATGCCTGGGAAAAAAGAGCATCCACAGATTTCTCCCTTCAGAGTCCCCTTCTTCATGGGTGCATTTGCACTCATGCATGGGACCTAACTGCAGGAATTGGACTCTGGTTTTCTCTCCTCTGTGTAAGATTAATGTTATTTCTGGGTGGGATTTTAGCTGTTGAGTTAAAAGGAAAGGGAGGTGGGAGCTGTGGTGCCGGGGTAAGGGGTGAAGATGGGGAAAGGTGGCTGCAGTAGATCTCCACATTTCTCACACAGCTTCAGGTGAGCCCATCATGCTCAGCCCTGCAAAAATCCATAGAGGAGACAGACTAAGTCATTAACCCTCATGGACACAATACTGTGTCCCTGAACCAGCCACAAAACAGCCCAGAAGTCAGTGCAAGCAAGAGCCAGTCCAGCTCCAGAAAACATGCTCATAGGGGTGGACACTGACTTGGTTTTGGGTTTTTTTTCTGGCTGGCAGTAAGCTTCCCTTTTTCATCTCTGCAGCCTTTTCACTCAAAACAAGCCTATCTGCAATGGTTTTCCATGTGGTTTTTTTGTTTCTTTGTTTTCTTGTTCTGGGCTTTTTTTCATTTAGGAACATGGTCATACCCTGTTCACATACTGAGATCATCTGAAGAAATCCTGAAGGCAATGCCATTCTTAAGATATTAGAGGGCAAAACGCAAGAAGCAACCCCCTGTACAAGCAATGGGAAGATTGCACCTTGCCCAGCCGCTCTCTTGATGGGTTCTGCAACACCAGCAGTCCAGGAATAATGCAAACAGCTCAAAAAGCCATCCTGGATTTTTCTGCCCATCATTAAGAAACCCGAGTCCTGCCCATTAGATAGTCTATTAAACAGTGTTCAGTGGAAGCAGAGAAAGAAAAGGTCATTTCCAGCAAGCTGATCACATTGCCACGAGGTTGAAATGCCTGTGACCCCCAAAGCTTTATGCATTCAGAAATCAGGAGTTCACATGCAGTAGAGGTCTTCAGTATTGGTTAAAGCCCAGAGGTTTTTCTCTTCCTCTCCTTTTAAGATGCAATGATGGCAAAAGGACTTGGAATTTATTCCCTACACATCACCATAATCAAATAATATGCTAATGCTATTAGCATGGGACCTTGCACGGAAAATGACTTAGACTCATATTCTCTTTCAAAATTCTAGAGTTTCATTTAAATTGGTCTCCACAGCAACCAGAAATGAACGGGAATACTGTCAAATAGAAATTTTCATGTCTGGGCATGGCAGACAAGGAATTTTGCATCAGGGATTGAGGGGAGAGCCATGAAGACAGCCTGATCCCACTGGGGTTGGTGGGCTTGTGCTGGCCAGCTCTCTCCCAAACACTCAGTGATGACAAATGCAAGGACAAAATTCACCTGCATGTCCAGGAGGACCTCAAAATATCCTGATGGAAAAGAGATAAGAAGACATGATGTGGCTCATGTAGAGTGAAGCCTGAGAAGGTTTTCTTGGTCCTCCTCCCCATAGATGTTTTCTAAGTGGCCTCAGGGCAGACACATATGACAACTTGTTTCATTGATGCTGAATCAGTTCTTGTCTGTTAAACTGAGAGAACCAAGCTTCTCATCATGGGCCACACTCCTGTATCTTAGGGTTGTACAAGCACAGACCAGGAAGAAAGTGTTTGTTGCTAGCTTCCCTCTGTTATAACAGGAAATGCTGCTGCTTCCTTTATCTTAGTTGCTCACAATCTCTCCACGGTAAGCACTGTCTCCCACGAGGACCTAGGATGTGAAGGACCTGCAGCATTCTCTATCCTGTGCCCAACCACTGATCACATGATTCTGCCCCATTAAAAACACTCCCCAAACCCATTTGAAAATGAGCTGAGCTTTGCAATGCCATGGCTGAAAAGCTGCTGTTTAGAAATTAGTTCTAATTTCCCATTAAAGTGTTTTCCCAGCTGCTGTACTCATCTTCCCTGCACTTGTTTCACTCTGTGTTAATTATTACAGATCAGCAGGCATGGTGTGATCCTCATCCTGGTTGGGGCTTCTAGACATTCCCCTAATCATAAAACGAGTATTAGCAATGTGTCCCACAAAAATGTCTTTGAAAGCAATGTCAGAAAGGGGGAAGCATCTTGCTTGAGAACAGCTGAGAGTTCAGGCAATTAAAAGAAAACAACTCTGACCAGTCTTTTGATTCTGTTTGTAATTATCTGGGTTCTGGTGGGTGTTAAAACATCTGTACTGGTTTGGCAGGGAGTGGGGAGCGTGGCTTGTGCCAAAGGCAGGAACTAGCGTGGGTTGAAAGTAGTGCAATACTTTGGAGTGGATTTGCACTCAGAAATGCAGGGCTGGCAGCTCCTCCCACAAGTGATTTTGTGTTAGGGTCAGTTCCAGTAGTGTCCCTGTCCCCATATTACCCAGCCACCATGGCTTCTGCCCCCGTGGGACCACCCCAAGAAAGAGCTGAGGGTGGCTAAAGGAGATGCAGAGTGGGCTGGAGTCCTCAATCCCACTGGGCTTAAGATCCTGATAGACTTTGGTCACTATCAGTTCAGCTCCATCTTATGTTCTTGTTTTTCTTTTCCCTGTGCATGTGTGTTTCCACCTGGACACCCTCCATCTCCCTTGTCACATCTGGTCATGCACAAGCAAGTCTCTCCCCACTGGATATTTCTGCACTGAGCAGCAGAGCCAACTCCCAGCATGGATGTTGCTGTCTGAACCCTGTGCACTAAAGCACGGCTGGTTCTGTGGTTATTTTTAACACACAGCAGCAGTAGAGCTGCGTTTAGTGGAGCAATGGAGTGTAATGTAGAGCTTGGTCCTCAGGGGACTCAGGTAAGGCAGATTTATCACAATCTCCTTCTGAGTTCCAGTTTCAGATTTTGGCCTTCATCGCCTGACTCAGGTACAAAGCATCCACTGGCATCCAAAGACCAGAGCAAACCATCCTTGCTCTGATTCTTGCTCATGGGCTGGGAACCATCCCATGGGCTTATTCAGCACTTCCTCACCCTCCTCTTCCTTGCTCAAACCAGCTCACAGTGCAGTGAGCCCATTCTTAAAAGCCAGAAGCACCAGATCACGTTATCCCCCTTGCAGCTCACCCATCCTTGCATCCAGCACCCCCAGCAAAATCCACATCTCCTTGCCCAGTGCTTTGTGCTTGGCTTAGGGCCAGCTGAAAATCTTCTGACATCCTCCAGCTGGAAAACGCCATTTAATCAAAATAGGAGCTTGCCAAGGGATCGTTTAAAGCCAAAAATTACAAGAAACCTTCAGAGGATAAAAGTGAATTTTAAGTAAAAAGGGAGAAGGTCAAGGTATTTCAATTCATTCTCATCAGGGTGTATCATTTTTAGGGGACAGATTGCCCCTCTTTGACTGAAAATCATCATCATGTGCTTTTTAGATGTGGAAGTGCAATTCTTGTTTTTTCCTGAAATTCATTCAAATTCAGAATGAAAAGGTGCGAATCAAAATCGGCTCTGAAAGGGTATGAGAAATGAATACCAGAGGGAGTGAAAAAGAAGATGCTGAATTTTCACTGTCTTTCAAAGGGAGTTTGTTTTGGGTCTGTCACCTGCTTCTCTTGCTGCAAGGACAGCATTTCCCCAGATTGCTCTGACTCCATATAGGCACCTTCTGAGCACTCCTTCTTCCTCACAGGAACAGGATTTAATTTCTCATTTTATTTACTGACACATGTCTGAACTTAGTGTATTTGGCTGCTGAGACAGATCTGGGTGAGATCCATCTTCATCCTTCATCTATGGGATGAAAAGTGGAATGGTAACAAATGCACAGTACATTAGACCCATTTCTCTCCAGAGATGATGGGAAGAATAAGCCAGGATATAATGGCTTTTGGCTACAACCATGGGACTGCAGGGACTACTGGGATCAGACCAGACTAGAAGCCAGCCTGTTCCAACCTCCCAACTCCAACTGCTCTGGAGACAGCCGAGAACTTCATGGGGATCACTCATGTAGCAATGCGCCCGCAGGGAAAACCCATTTGTGTGTCACCTCATCACTCATACACCTTATTAAAGCAAATATTTTAACTTATCTAATATGACTGAAGGCATTCTTGCAGTCATGGCAGCACTAATTCTTTGAGATGCTTGATCTGTAAAACTTAAAACCACTGCATCATACAGGTTTGGGAACACAGGGTTGGGCTTCCCTTCAGATGGCACCACAAGACACCAGACCAGTAGCATGAGTTCTCATCACTGAGATATGAGTAGATTTTTTTTTAGTACACAAAGCTCTGTTTGCCCAGGACTTGGACAGCATGGATTTATCTCCATAAAAATGTTACTGGCGGGCAGAGGACAGGGTGGTCCTTCCAACATCGGGCCAAAGAAACTCAAAGCATTTTCGAGTCTGTACTCTTGAGTTCTTCTTAGAAGCAGAAGAATGGTGGAAGTGAGTTTCTGGAGCATAAGAGAAAAACCAACAGGATCTCACATGCTCAGAAGGAATTATGTTGATGCCAAAGAGGAGATATAACGGTATTTTAAAACTGTAATAAAGCTGTAAAAGCATGAATGAGCTTCAAATGAAAATCACAAATCCACCCCCTTCTCTTAGAATCACAGGGATGAAGAAAAGCCACAAGAGTCAATAAACTGGGATTGAAATACTTAAAAAAAGGAAAAAAGAAAAAATAAAGAAAGAAAAAACTTAAGAGATACCAGAGTGCTTTCTGGGAAAAAAAGTCTTCTGCTCTGCCAGGAGTTTTTTCCAGACAAATCTCAAGAGACTAAGGCAGCATTTTCATAGGATCATACAACACCTTGGGTTGGAAGGGATCTTAAAGACCACCTAATTCCAACTCCACAACATGGGCAGGGACACCTTCTACCAGACCAGGTTGCTCAGAGCCCCAGTCAACCTGGCCCTAAACACTGCCCCAGCTGGGCACCCTCAGCTTCTCCAGGGAACCTGTGCCAGTGCCTCACCACCCTCGAGAGAATATCCTCATAACATCTAATCTAACTCTTTCCTCTTTTAGTTTAAAACTGTTTCCCCTTGTCCTATCCCTATCTGCCCGTGTAAAAAGTCACTCTCCCTTCTTTTTTATAAGCTCCCTTTTTGTTTTCAGTTGGAAGACCATGTGTTGACCAGGTTTTGACCCTAAACTAATCATCAAAGCAACCATCAAGTAGCAGAAAGATTAATCACAGAATTTATGGATTTCAAGTGGGTATTTGAAAGACTTCATCATGACTCACTGGAGAGCAATATGAACCATCATGGCAAGCCAGCAAAAATAATTATGATCGTAAAGGCTTTATATCAAGGTTTAGTCTGTGCAGAGCACATGCAAGCTTGAGGGGAGGGTTTACACATGCAGCAATGTCAAACAAGGTGGTGCTTGGCAGGGCAGGTGATGGGCTGTGAGATGAAGGTGAGGATGGAGCCACAGGCAGCACAACAGTCATTCACTGCGCTTTTACAGGTGATGAAGTATTTGCGAGTGCCCAGACACCTGCCCAACACTTCAAAAAGGATTCATTGTCAGTTATGAAAAAAAACCCCATAAAATAGCAATGGCAATGACTCACTCCACTCCAGCTTACTTTCAAAAGCAGTGGTGTACAAGCACAGGGATAGTTTGGCAGAGAAATGATGGAAGGTAATCATACCAAAACTTGGCACAAGCAGCTGTGCTGGCCGGGATGGGATTAGGTCATGTGGAACAGAGAGCACATGATGAAATTTTTGAGGTGAAATGTTATTTTCCATTTTAATAAACAGATATAAAGGGTAGCAATCAATCAAAGGTGCAAACGAGTCACATTCCTCGGCATGTGACAACAACCCAGTAGGTACGAAAGGAAACTACATCCCCAGTAAGTGCTGACATGAGGTTTAGGTTGGATATTAGGAAAAGGTTTTTTACCCAGAGGGGTGCAGGGGCAGCTACAGAAGGTCAGGACTCTGTCCAGCCAGGTTTTGAGTATCTCCAATGATGAAGACTCAGGTTACTGGGGTTTGCTGGCTTTTTGGGGGGGGCTGGACATTTTTTCCCCACACATCTTTTAAGTATTTGCTTCAACCTCTGTGGCTTAAAGTGACTGGAAAAATAGCAAAGATGGTCCTTGGATGCCTGGTGGAAACTGTAACTCCCTTCTTTGTCTGAATCCCACAGAGAAGCAGCTGACTGTGGGCAGGTGGGGACCAGAAGAGATACATAGCATCTAATTTTCCTGGACAGTCCCATTTTTAAACAGGTTTTTCAGGGGTTGTGGCCAAGTGTCCCTTTAAAGACAATTCCCAAGTTAGAGGGAACAGGAACCATCACTGATGTGTCTCTGGCAGCAAATGGCTACAGGCAAGAGAAAAGATGCACCAACCCATCTGTACTGTGCCTTAGTGATGAATCCTTTCAAGCAGAGGCTGCCTTTCTGCTCAGTGCTTGTGCAGCACCTGGCACAGCACAAGACGTGTTTCTTGGCTACACTGACACTGTGATGGACCCTTAGAGATGTTCTCAGCCTTCCTGGAGGGAGCTGGGGCATGGAAGGAGGGCATCCCTGGATCAGGTATAAGCCCCACAGTCCTAAGTAATTGCCAATATTACAGCTCTGGTATTGTAACACAATAAATAAATCAAAAGTATGTTTCAGGAGCATGCAGTAATTATAACTGAGGCATAGAAACCATCTAGGGAAGAAATGCTATCTTTACAGATAAAATCAGTAATAAATGCTACTGCATTCATAAATAAGAATCAGTCTGGAAACAAACCCTGACTGGTGTCATGGAAAGTTCACAGGAATCAGCAGCTTCATGTCTCCTTCCTGCTCCATATGCCTTCACTTGGAAGCTTTAAAGGCTTTAAAAATCTTTCTCTTTGCTCAGGCTTGGTTTTAATTGGAAATATAAAGCAATACAAACCAGCAAACAAACAGGCATTGGGGTCTTGGAAATGAGAATTTAAATATGACCTGGCTTTTATCAGGTTTTACAAAGCAATGTGCAGGACATATAAAGCCATGTCCCTCTCAATGCTTTGGAGGGAACAATGGAAAATATATGGAGGGAAGAAATGGGGAAATACATTTACTTGGGGAGGAAAAAAGTGTCACACTGTGAAAAACTGCCAGAAAATTATCCTTTGCAAAGATGCTTTTTTTCCCTTGTCCAGCCTGCTTGCACTTGCATTTTGGGGTTCTCTGTCCATTGCATTTCCAGCCTGGTTCCTATGTGTTGGCATCACCTGGAGATCTGTGTCCCACCCTGATGCCTGAGAAACTCTGCAGTCAGAGATTCAAGGCAGCTCCATGAATCCCAAAGTGCACGACTGGGGCACATGGGCTACAAACAGTCCCAAGACCCCTCTGGGAAATATAAATGCAGGCAAGTCTGACTGTGAGTTTCCTCTCAGTTGGCTGACACCCAAAAATGCCTCTCTCCCTCCCTCTCTCCCTCGGCTCTGGTCAGACAGTGTCACTCCACTCCATCAGCTGTTTTTGTTTCCAAGGGCTTTGCATGGTTTTGTTTTCTGATGCACTGCTGATACCGTCTGCCGCGCTCATTTTTCCACGGTCAGTAAGTCACCCTAAAACATTCCTCCGTGCCCATTAAACTAACAGAGCTCATCTGACAGGGCTCATAGCCACAAAAGCCAATTACAAAACAAAGAATTATGTTAAATGGGTTTCTCATTCTGATGGGTGCCAGGCCAGGAGACAGCCCTGGCCAGAGCTGAGATGTGAACTCAGTTTGTCAATCTCTGCTAGGAAACCTGTGCTTTTAGCTCTAAAATAACCTCAAACCTCTTGAACTTCACATTTCTTCTTTCTCTCCCAGCTTCAATCCCAGCCTCAGCTCAGCTAACCCAGTGGGACTTTGGCCAGGAAAGGGCAGGATCTTCCCCAAAGGCCCCAGTCCTCCAGCTCTGTATTTATCTTCAGAAGAGGCCAGTTGGATACCCTAGAGCTGGGCGCCAGCTGGGAAACAGTCAAGAAGAGCTGGAGTATTTGGCTATTGGTCCTTTTTGAAAGCTGAGCATAAATTTTCTTTTTTGTCGGTTGATGGTTTTATTATTTGCCATGAGATAAGAGCATTTTTTGCCTATAATCCTTTTTCTCCCACAAACAGCTGCATCCTCTGCCAGTTCCCATGAGTTCTGGGTATGGTCAAAGGAGGCTCAACAAACACTTATCTTCCAATGGACTCTCTGGGATGGCAGAGTTATGGGTTTGCACACACAAGGCTTACACGTCTTCTGGATTTTTTTTTCAGTTTTACCTCTTCAAAATGCCCACAGTCACAATAAAAACATCTAAATAAGAAAATCCTAAAAATTCCTAGATTTCCAAAACCCAAACTGTGAAAAAAGTCTTGGTCCAAGCATTGCAAATGTCAGAGGTTTGATCACATCAGATGAAGCCAGCGACTTGGTTTTCTAATCACGTAGACACCTTAAGAACTTTTCTCTTGCTAAAACCCTCTGCATCCCTGCCTCAGTCCTCTTCTTGGCACCTACATGGGCAGGAAACTTCCTCTTGGTATCAAGGACAGTGACCACCACAGCCATGCAGTGTTGACTCTGGTCCTGCAATGTTTTTGGGAAGCCAGCATGCTGAAACGCAGAGTACAGCAAGAGGAATAAGGTATGGAAGAATAGCAGGGGTTGATCGTTGTCTGGTGTAAGTGAAATGATGAAAATGAAATCATTGAAGATCCAGCTTGATAGCAAAGGCCTTGATAGCAGTCCTGAGACGGGTGGGATGAGTTTTAGGAGAAAGTGGACACCTGAGCTCATCAGTCCTAGTTCTTTGGAGAATCAAGGGAAAGAAATGGCCACTTTCAAAGTGCAAATGATTAGCCTCATTCTAGACATATTTTTTCATTTTCTCCCTATTAGTGGACAGACTACAAGCACCCAAACATGTCTGACTCTTAGTGCCATCAATTCCCTCTCCAAACTGCCAGGGGAATCACAGCAAGGATACCCTGACCAGCTGGTAGAGATCAGCCCTGTTTCTGTCTTCTAGGAAGCAAATTCCAGGTCATCAGTGGCACTCTGCTCTTCAGCAGATTCATCAGCACCTCAACTAGCTTATCTCCAGAGGGAAAGAGGGAAAAAAGAGGGAAAAATACAGCAGGCAGTTAACTGCTCTCAAGATGCTCCTTTGTGCCAATACCACTCCATCTCTGGTATTGTTTACACAGAAATAAAAGCTGAACAGTGTCAGATCTTAAAATAACTTGCTGTTTGTGGAGCAGGAAAACCAGGGTCAGGGAAGTTTGGAACAAATTTAAAGTGACAGGAAGGCTAAGGAATGGACTGTGACTTTGGCAAGAAGGTGCTTGCATGCACCTGAAATTTAACCATGAGCTGGTGCAAAGTGAGTTTGGGTCACCAGGTCTCCTCACCTATTCCAGTGAGGCTGGGCCAAACCCAGGCCCGAGATCTGACATCTGCATTTATCCTCCAGAGTGAATCTGCAGCCACAGCTGTTTCCCTTGTTAGGAACACTCAGAAGACGGAAGAAAAGGATGAGGGGGATCTGATCCAAATGCCCTCGATGTGTGCAACCAGTGGATGTCAATGTGACACAGGCGTTTTAAAAGAAGGAGCTCTTTGACACTGAGTGCTGAAAGTATTGATGGGAACACCGAGGAAAAGGCTGCGTCTGCTTGTATGGTGAGACAGCAGGTCAGAGTACAGGGCTCAAGGATCCACACTCCTGTCCCAACACAAGCTACCTCCATGTACCACATGGGGCAGGGGACATCAGGTCTTTGGGTAGGTGAACATGGGAAGGTGAGATATCTGGAGAGAATCCAAGCAGATATGCCCCGTCCATCCCATGGGTCAAGCTCAACTCAAACATACCTTTGTTCATTGCTTGCTGTACTGTCTGCCAGGGGACAGACTGGCCTCCATGTGAGCTGATATCCAAGTACAACTCACACCAGGGCTTAAAGATGGAGTCAAGACCAACTGACTTGTGTCAACAGAAGCTAAAAAGTCAAGTGGTACAAGGGGGAATAAATTTCAACTGACAGGGGACAGGTTTAAATTATATATTAGGAAGAAATTTTTTCCTGTCAGAGTGGTGAGGCATTGGTACAGATTGCCCAGAGAAGCTGTGGATGTCTCATCCCTACAAGTGTCCAAGGCCAGGCTGGATGGTGCTTTGAGGAACCTGGTCTAGTGGAAGGTGTCCCTGTCCATGGTGAGGGGTTGGAACTGGATGATCTTTAAGGCCCCTCCAACCCAAGGTATTCTGTGATTCTAGGAAGTCATGGCCCACTTGAGGCACAAGGCTCCACAAGGGGCTGCCTTCTCCATTGCCCTTAGGTGGCAGTGCTGCCTGCAGATCCCTAAACAATGCACAGCAGGGCCTGGGTGCTGTCAGGGACAAAAGGACACCCCCACATATCCCTCCTTGCCCCCATTTCTCATCCCACATTCCTCAGCCTCTGCACACTCCCTGGCTGGGCGCTGGGCTTGTAACTCCTCCAGGACACAAGGCAGAGAAGGAAGGAGACTCGTGCTAGGCACGACAGCAAGGAAGTACCTGGTCTTGTGTATTTCCCCTCTGCTTTGGCTCTTCCTGGCCATGAGAGAGGCAGTGGTGGCAGGAATGCAGGAACTGTCCCCTTGAATGTGCTCCCTGGTGCCCTGCTCCTGTATGCATGTTCACCAGGGAACACTGGTGACTTGGGAGTGTTTGGGAGAGGTGAGTGGTATACAATATTCAAACTGGTTTTACTCCAGTCTTGCAGCCTACAGCCTCTTCACTGAGTTCTGGGTAGCTCCTGTCCTCCCAACAAGTCTTCAGGGGTTTCTCTGTTGTTTTCTTCTTTGATCCATCTTAAGCTCCCTTTGTTGGGCAAACACCCAGGCAAACCTGGCTGCAAGGAATTGATGGGACTGGAGGTATCACTGGCCTGTTGCTAGGACAAACATGTTTTTGGGAGAGAAGCAAGGAGGGTGCAAGAGCAGCCAAAGGGGGTCATAACACAGAGCTGCAGGCAGCAGACTAGAGGGCAACCTACATGGGACCTCCAGCCAAAGCAAATCAAGTGAGAGCAATAAATTTGCTCTCATGGTTTGGAACAAGGCAACTGGTGGAGGGTCTGGGGCAGAACCAAGCCAAAGAGACCCACACATGTGAGGTGCAGATCTCACCAGTGTGAGCAGAAAGTCACTGCTATCCAGAGGCTGATCCACTAAACTGCTAAAATGAGCATGTCTGAGTTGAAGGAGGGAGGAGAGACACATTTCCATTACACTTTAATGCTCAGCCCTGACCTATGTTCAGTGAGACATTGCTGGGATTGCTGTGGATTGATCCCTGTCATGATGTAAAGTACCAATGCCAAGCCTTGGAGATAGAGTGGGGAATCAGCCAGAACTCAGAACTGCCCTGGAGCAATCCCCTGACAGAAAGCAGAGAAATAAATAAAAGAAATTAAGTCCCAGATGGGAAAAAAACCAAAAAAAACCAAAAAACCAAAAAAAAAAAAACAAAACCAAAAAAACAACATGCCTGGACTGGGTGGGAGAGGCTACTGCTGCCAGACACAACCCATCAGGGCAGGAGCCCAGTGCCATCCTTTTCCCACGCCTTCCTCACCCTCTCCAAGTGGCAGAGGCTTTCAGCTCAGAGCAAGGACATCTACTTACCCACAAATATTCCCTTCCTTGGTTTCATGTCTGGGTTAAACCTCTAGCACAGGGTCATAAATGATGTGCACGAATAAGCTTTTAAAATCCCACCCATGTTTGGTCAGCACCCACAAATCCAAACTCCTGAAAGAGCCCCTTCTCCATGGAGAGGGAAGAAGAGGAGCTCCAGGTGGTGTTGGGGGTGGCACAGTAAATTGACATAAAGTTAATAAAGTTACTGACTCCTTCAAAATAACTAATCCTTGCACAGGGCCCCTTCAAGGACGTGCTCACTGCATGGGCACACACTGGTTCGTGAGAAATTGAACTACAGGCTGCTGTAGCTGCACCTCTCTCCTACTGGGGATGGGAAAAGGAGATTTTGGCTGAAGCATCAGCTTCAGAAAGGGTTAATGGCACATGAGATATGTTTAGTGGGATTTGGTATTTTTTTTAACTTCAACAAACAAAGAATATGAGAAAATCCAGTTCACAGCTGAGCCCTGGCTGCCTGCCCACTAGGGCAGGGAAAATGCAGATGGTTTGAAATACCCACGCACTGGCCTTTCTCATGGAGCCTGTGGCCCAGGGTCCCTGCCTGGTCTCCCCCCGTTGTACTTGGATCACTCAAGGTGGCAGCAGGGCAAACTGCAGTGTAAAGGCAGCACTGAGACAGGAGCAAATCTGTTTTACTGGAGCACGGTCGGATTCCTCAGACACGCAGATGAGCTGGGATCCTGTGAGGTTCTGCTTGTTCAAAAATAGTAATTAGCTCTCTAAGTAAATAGGTGTTAACAGAAACAAAGAGCTTTGCCACAGTCTGGGTAAACACTTTAGAATCAATTTAATTTCCCTTCTCCTGGCAGATGTAATCATGCTGCTCTGCAATCATTTTCAAATTGGGGCAGGGAACAAAGCCCTTTGCTGAGTGGCTGCTCCTTGGGACAGCCGGCAGGACCCTCTGCTTCACTGACATTCAGACCCTGAGGCTGAAACGAGCTTCCTTCCGCTGAACCAGATGTAAAATGCAGCTGGAGATCAGCAAACCAGCAGTGAGCCATAGCATGACATTAACCTGCCCTAAAGTCCAGCCTCCTTCTTAATCCTGAGAGTCCCCCTGTCTAGACAGGACATGAAGGACTAATGTGAAAACCAAGTGACAGAAAATTTACACTCTCCCATTGAGCTGCAAATGAAAAAATCATCAAAGGATGTAAATATTTTTAGGTTTGCCTTTTAATTGTTTTGCCTTTTGGGAGCATGGGCAGCACCTAAGCACGGTCCCACACTGGTGCAGAGGGTTTGCAGCCAGTTTATATCACTGCTTTCATGTTTCCCATTTGCTTACTAAATCATGCTAAAAAGCCTTTTTACCCTGCCTTTTCCCTACCATCATGGGGAGCTGGTGGAACAGGCTTTTACCCAAACTGCCCCAAAAGCTAATGAGTTTGTCCTCCATCACCACTGGGTTATAGCCAAACTAGTGACCGGTGGCTGGGGCTCAGCTGATGTGGGCTGTGCCTTCGAGGAGGCAGAAATTCAGCATATGATGGCAACTGCAGTAAGTGTGTTCGCCAGTGATGGAGTGCTCCCCTAGCTGGGATGTGAGTACAGCCCAGCTGGGAACAGCCTGGCTGTGGGGCCAGACCCAGCAAGGCTCTGGGGCCAGTATAAAGCAGTCACACAACCAGGAACAAGTACAACCAGAAAAATGTGCACAGTGGCTTCTCTGGCAGTTTCTGATCTTGTTCCACTACACTGCCTGTCTGCTGGGAGAAGGAGGTTTAGTTAATTAATTGCTACAATTAGCATGGAGCTGCTCCTGCCCATGATGGTTACCTGTTCCTCCCCCTTTTTGGTTCATCCAATTACCGACTCATTCATTCTCCAAAGCAGAGGCCAGAAAAAGGCACGGAGAAGCTTGAGGGTGAGGGGAGGAAGGTCCAAGAACAAAATGTCAAGAGTCCCAAGCTCTGTTTCTACCCAGGAACTATCTTAATCTCACACAAACCCTTGATCCTCTCCCATCCATCCACCCTTGACTTCAGGGAGGTGATGAAGAGGGAGCACAGCACAGCACAGTTACAAACACTGTAACTGTTTCATTACTCCCTCCAGATGACACCTCATGAAGGATGAGTGATGAGCTTACCTCTGCCAAGATGGACAAGACTCCCAACACCCATCATGCTCCAATGATCCCTCAACTTCTCCACCCAGCCTCAGGCCATGGGTTCTTCAAATGAACATTACCCACCTTGGGAAATGGATCATCTATTTGCCATTACTTAGCAGGGATGGTGAAGGAAAGGTGAGCATAGGGTCACTGCTTTGGCAAGGACCGAAGTGAAGTACCAGCCCTGAATAATTCATGCTCCATCTCTGCTGCAGCATCTGGACACATCTGCTGCATTTGCTGTTGCAGGCTTTTTCTTGGCTTACTCAGAAAATCACACTTTGGCAGCTGGGTACTGTTTCAAGTGGGTACTTTCCCTACAGCATTAACGAGCTGTGATTCTGTTACAAATAGGGATTTTTGTTCCTCTTTTGCTGATGTCACTCCATGATCCTGCAGGGAATAGTGCTTGGATCTCTGCAGCCTGATGATCCCCGTGTGCCCTTTGGGACAGATGTACTTGCAAGCGGGAGATTGTTTTTCCTTTTGCTGCCCAGATTTATATTTCACTGAAGTCCCGTATCGATCCTGCTGCCGCTGGGCTGAAAGCTCATTTTACTAAATGAGAAGAAAAACAGTTCCCCCAGCTGAACGCACCCAAAATGGAAAATCCTGCCACAAAGCAGCTCTTAAAAAAGGGGCCTGAACAATTTTGCTGAACCTTGAGGGCTGTGCTGCCGACATTGGAACGGTATGTAATTTATTTAGCCTGACCTTTCCCTGAAAGACCTGGCTGGCGATGTTATCAAGGATCCTTTCTGCCACTTGTGCAGCCATTGCCAAGGTGACATCCTGTTTCATGCGTCACTCAGCGAAGATCGCATCCGCGCTGCTGCGATGCTTTGTTTGCTGTCCTGCCTGACAAGCTCTTGGCAGGGTTTCAACTCCTGCGGATGGCAGCTGCTCCACGAGGGACCAAAACAGATTCAAGCTGGACGTTATTATAGGGAATTTCATGGAGACAGAGCACAGGCCTGCAGTCCCTTGGATGAGACTGGACCATAGATGAGATGAAGCAAAGATAGCCAGAGGTGCTACCACGTACAATGGGATGGGCAGGTGACTGCAGAGCTGCACCCCAGGCTCATTCCCTCATCCCACCTCACTCAAGATTTATGTGTGCCCCCATGGTGCTGGGAAAGCAGAGAGAGCTCACCAATGCTTAATGCAGAGACTTGCCCAAGTGCAACTGAGTTTGGATGGTGGAGCACAACTCAGACAACAGGTCTCCTCACTGCATGCAAACTACCTGGAGTTTTCCTTCCCCCTTCCCAACACTTTCCCTGAGGGTCCCAGGAAGAGATGGGGATGCCAGTGCAGGGAATATGTCTGTGACCCACAAGAGAGCCTGTCAGCAGTGGTGAAGACTGCATTGGAGAGGAAAATCATTCCAGTAAAGCATTTCCCCCTACTCCATCCAGGGATAGAAACCCCTGAGCAAGGGGGATTTTTGCTGCTGGCTCCCACCACTCTCAAAGGGATTTTGGTGATGGATAGGGACAAAGGCTGCAGTTAAAAAAGTCCCCAAACACCACCAACTTCTTGTAATAGACTGAAAGGTCTAGAGTTATGGAGGGTAAAAATGATTTGCTCTCACAGTAGCCAAGACAGCTCTTTAGATGTCAAACACAGGAAAGCTTTATGAAAGTTTCCCACATGTCCATCCATGTCCCTCCTCAGCCCCGCCCAGCCTTGTGGCAGGCTGCACCCCCCTGCACTACAGGTCTGATCTGAAAGAGGACCCAGGCCTATTGGGAGGACAGGAGAGAAGGTGCTCCTAGCCATGGACCTGTCTCTCATGGTACCTGTGTTCTCCTCGGACTGGTTGAAGCCACAGATCTGGCAGATGCTGCGCACCCATTTGTTCATGTCGTCCTCAGTCTCAGCCACCAGGTAGAAGGTCCTGTCACTCGTCTTGATGTCAAAGATGTAGCTGTCTTGCAGCTCCTTCTTGTTGAAGGTGAGGCCTGCGTCCACTTGCTCACAGAAATTGAGGTTGATGACACGCAAAGGTTTCTTGGAGTGGTCATTTTTGTAGTACTCCAGGACATCGGGGTCGCCACTCATCCGACCGCTGCGCAGGACGAACCAGCGCTTCTTCCATGCCTGAAATCAAGACAAGAACAAGCATGAACCCCACTGCTGAATCTGTGAGAGTGAAAAACCGCTGCTAGGCACAGGGTGACACAGAGAGATGTGATACTTCCCCACCATGGGGTGCTCTGGGATGCTGCTCAGGCATACCTGCAAGAGGTGCATAGACTCAGCTCAATTCTTCAGTTCGATACTAAAATCCAGGAGAATTAAATCCTGAAATAGCATCATAGCATAAGATGACCCCAAAAGGTGCCAGCCTTGAGGCTCAGAGGAACCTTGCTCCTACCCTACAGCCCAGACATGCTCCCAGGACCAAAATGCCCTTCTCTCCATGATGTGGGATAATCTGTGCAGTGGCATTACCAGGTGTCACAATGCCAAAATGCCTTCCAGCAGCTCAGAGGAACTGAGGCACTTTGGATGCAGCACCCTGGGTGTCCTAACCTTCAGAGAAACCCCTGAGAGCACCACAGGATGTGTCTGCAAATACTGACCATGCCAATCTCTGTTTAAATGCCAGGATAGAAAGATTAATGAAACCAAAGGAGAACTGGTTTGTTTTTTTAAATATCAGGAATAATGCCAGGGAGACCCATGGAGAATCCCAGCTTCATTTGTTTTTCAGTATCCTCTGCTCCCTGGCATGTAGGTAACTCCTTAGGAAAGGAAAAGGTTATCATTGATTCTTCCAAGCCCTGCTGACAGCGGCTCCTGGCCAAACTACTGCGGAATGGACTCAGGGGGTTGTGGAGTTTGAAGCAAACCAGCAAAACAAATGTCAGCCATCAGCCCTGGCCCTGAGAGCTGCAGCTCTGCTGCCCTCCCCACGCCAGACACAGTTGGGAGCCCACAGGAGGGAGAATAGCAACAAGGATAGCGTGTTAAAGGCTAAAACTGAAATTACAGGGGAAATTGTGCAGGTACAATCCCCCATCCCATGAGGTGAGCAGAGTGTTTCTTTGGGGTGTGCTCTGAGTGAGGATCATGGCACCTGTGTGTGGGATGAATGGGGTTGAGGGACCACTTAGAGCTGCTCTTCTTTGCAGAGCTATGCTCCCTTGCAGAGGCCTCAGCTCCCACAGCCTGGGGAAGGGAAGGATTACATCTAAGCACAGTCCTTAAAACAGCTTGTTCAGGCTGTCTTTGAAGGCAGCAAAGGTTTGAGAGGTGCGTGTGGATAAGCATGATGTGAACTGTGACCAGTGCTCCTGCATTACCTGACACAGATCTCAGTTTGTACCAGAGGATGTCAAAGGACGGATGTCATACCCACCATCCTGCCCTGGCTCTGGACAGTGGTGCTTTTTAATGAGATTTACGTTATTTACATTTTTATATACAACCAGCTTTGGAGTTCTGATGATTTTAAGAGATTGGGTTATGAGGAAGCTCAAAATATTTCTAAGAAGGAAGAACAAACACCTTTAGTAACCCAAGAGAGGCACCAAGGCAAGCAGTGTGCTGGGTCCCTCATGATACTCCCTGGGTGCTGACCATAAGCTTTACATATCGGTGATGGGCACGTGCTAGACCTCAGCCAGCCAACTGCACCAGGATCCCACAATGTTGGAGAATTTTGTGGCTGAAATGATGGTAAGAAACTCCTGTGGTGTTTTCCCTGAACGGTCTGATTCAGACTGTATTTATCAAAAGCTTAAAAATAGCTTTTGTTGGTGTCTTTGAGATTTGTAATCAAATTAGTTTTGCACTAATTCTCAAAACGGCTCCTGGTGCCAGTAAAGCAACTTCAGTGCAATCTTCCAAAGGCAGTGAAGCAGCAAATTGCTTAGTGAGAGGACGTGCAAAGCTAGCAGATTTTGGCTTAATCTCACCCACTTCTCATCAAAATGGCTGCTTTTGAGTGACAAAATAGACACAGCAGAGCTGTGTCCATCAGGAAGGGAAAAAAGCAATTTCACCAGGCAGCAGCAATAATTTACTAGTCCATCTCCTCAAAATGGATTACCCAAATCACTGGGAAAGAAACCCACAAACATTTTTTTTTCCTAGTTCTAGGTGGTAAACGTCCCGTTAGCTTCTTCTTCTTAACACTGAGTCATTTACTTACAGCCACTGGCAGGACCAAGACATGGGCACACATCAGTGAGGGGACTGCAAGAAGATGGAGTTGTGCAACCACATGAACCAGTATGTGGATGCAGACATCCAGCACCAGTTCTTGCTGCTTAGCTTGTTGCTTTCCAAACATCTAGAGTCCAGTCTTGCACCCTCCCTTCATGGCTGAGACAATGCATTACAAAACCCACAAAGTGCAGAAACTAGACTCCAGAATTTAGAGTTTTCATGGAAAAAACAGGAGGAAATGCTGCAAGCAAGACAAATGAAGCTACCATGACCTCTCTTTTTATCAGCAATGTGAGAACCACAACTCCTCCAGCTCTCTTTGGTCTGTCTGGTAGCAATGAAAGGTACTACACAGTCAAGATCTGGCAGAGAAAACAGTATACCACACACAGTCTGGTTGTTTTGGATGAGTTTTAACATAGGCTGGTTGCAAAAGAATGGGTCTTGCAGGCACAACGTTTCTTGGAAAACTTCAGGAGGTGGAGCATCATGGGAGGGTGGGATCACTGGACAGGGAAGGAGTCCCACAAGCCTGGGAAGGCCACCTGGTCCATCTCTGTGTGGTGCCCTCCTGATGATAAAGAGTCACTGGTGTTCTTCTAATACAGCTTCTGACCCAGAAAAAGAGATCATGGCACCAGTCTAAGGAGTGCCTGTCCTGGACAGGTGGCTGCAGGCAGCACAGCTGGAGGCATCTCCAAACACACTTCCCCGCAGCAGGACCAGCTGTTCCTGCCTCTTAAGATCAGCTTCCAAGCCAAAGGAATAAACAATGATTGCTACAAGAGAATGGAAGTAAACAGTAAAGAAATAGACAGGAACCTCCTTATTTTTGTGGACATTTTCTCCAGATTTTTGAGTGCTGGGCTCAGCAAGTGTATTTTATTTCTTCCCTGTGGATTTACTATGCCTTTATTGGGACCAGGGCTCAGCTTGTGTTTTCCAGGCTATGGCTGCTCTTGGGGCATCTCTTGGCACTAATGCAGCTTGCTTCAACATGTCACTATATGCAGCAAAGGATATGTGGTTAGCAGCATGTGGCTCATCCTCCTGGGACACCTATTTCCCCATTCACAGCGACCAATACCATCCAAATATTCTACATTTAGGCTTCCCTAGGGTATCACCTTCCTGCAAGAGAGTGATTTAAGGGTCTACTGACCAGCAGCTATGACAGTGGTAAGATGTATGGGATCCATATGTGTGTGGCAATCTTATCTGATGCCAAACCATGGGAGGATGCAACTCCATGTGAGCCTACACACTCTTTCCAAGACCACCTTCTCCAAGTATGAGGTTGTCATGGCCAACAGGCATCTCATCCTCCACCTGAATTTTCCTTCTCTGCTTATTTCTACCTCTCCACAGCTCTTCTGAAGCCCCTGTTGCCACCAGTCACCTGCCAAATCACTGTGCCTCCCTGACACGTGTTGTAAGCCAGGGGCTGTGTTTGTTTAACAGCTTTACAATGTTGAGAGGCCAACAGCTTAACAGCCATAAAATGGTGCTTTGCAGCACAAATTTCCAGCTGTGAGATCCTTTGCCGGCATCAGGTTCCTTCACGGTTAAATTATGGCTGCCAAAGGCCCTTAATATCACTGACAAATATTTTGACACTTGGCAAGGACTTTTTTTAAAGACCTGTTTTGTTAAAAAAAAGTGCCCATCATGCTCCTGTTGTGGTGTGAATCCTCCCTGGGTGCTGAGAACCACGGCTGCTGCTCAATATTTTTCCACCTCAGTAGTGCCGTGGCAAAGTTAAAGTTTACCAAATGGAGCTCATTCCAGCTGGATGCTACCTGGAGCTGGCTGTTTTATGGAGAGCTGGGTTGGCAGAAGGGAGGCAGTGCTGCTGGATGCACTGGCTGAGTGTACTTAGCAAGGATGTTTGGAGGGGCTCAGGCAGTGGCTGGGATCCTTCCTGTTCTGTCTGCTGGATGAGGAACCTGAAGAGCCAAACCAAAGGTGGCTGCTCCTCAGTAACAAAGATACCACAATGGGTGGTAGAAGATGCCACCCCACCACTCCAGGAGTGAGGTGCCTCATGTCCCCTGTGGCTGTCCTGATGCTGCAATGCTGTGACAGCTGGTGGCATCAGGGCAGAAAGCTCAGAGAATCTGGTGCCTCCAAGTGCCTAATAATCCAAATGCTTTGACTGACAGCCCAGAGAGAGGCTTTAGTAACTATGGTTATAGAGGGAGACATTCAGACAGCATCTTCCCCTCTGCTCCCCTGTTATGTGCACAGTGAACACAGAGATCCAGCCTGTGCACTCCTTCAGAGAAAAAGAAAACAGGTGAGGAAAATAATAATTTAAATGTCAGTAAAGCCAGGTATCCATCCCTGAGGAACTTGCCAAGTGCCCACAATCATGAGAAGGAATCAAATAGTGACAACATGGAGAGATGGCTCTTGGTAGGGCCTGAAGGAGTGGCCCACCCAGTATTATCTTAGCTCTGAAGTGAAGAGTTTGAGACAGTCAGAGACTGTTAGCTTTGGGTTGAAAGGGATGTTCTTTCAAACAGGATCAACTTCTGAGCCACATCTCTCTAATCTGAAATACTAATATTTTTACCACCACACCCGAAGAGAAGAGAAGAGAAGAGAAGCGAAGCTGTATATTTCTCAGGAAATCTCTCTCTCCTGTTCCTTCTCCCCCTCACACCAACTTCATGCCCACCAGCACTGCACACCAGCAGTGTGAAATAAATGTTCCAAAATCTGATCTGACACAAATCACAGGATCTAATCCAAGCTGGCAGGCAGGATGAGTGACCTAGCCACGACATCAGGCAAATTTCTCACACCAAGATGAAGCTGGGGACTGAGTGATTCAAGCAGGAAACCCCACAGCAAGGCAAGCAGGTGCTCGTGTCTCAGATTTGCCCAGAACCAGAGAGGCCTTGGGTGCAGGACGGCTCCTGTCATCGCCCCTGTTGCCACCAGGTGCCAGTGGGGGTGCCACCACACCCACAGAAAGCCATGAGTCTGTCCCAGACACACAGTTTTCACTCTGCAATGCAGAGTCTTGAACCCCAGTGAGCACGTTCTCCCTCTGGCTCCTGGCACATCTGGTGTGGCAGAGATGAGTTCACACCTCAGGAGCACGTGAGAAAGACCACAGCACCTGGAAAGGTCTGACTGTTCTCCCCAGTCACAGTGCCACCTTGATGTCCCCTCCAGGCTGCCGCCACTTTAGCCATCCTGGCAAGATCACCCCTGGGAAAGGGGGACAGAGAAGATGGGGGTATGCTGAGAGCATGTTTCAGGTGCCTTGGGTCCTTCTTCAGTGGTGCTACTGTTTTTGCCATCTGAAACAATTTCAGCTGTTGGACAGTGTAACCCAGTGCTGGGGCACATCCTGTCCTGCCCATCCCACCCCACAGCTCTGTAAGCAGGAACACGGTCCCCTGTTGTGGCTGGTGCTACCAGCATCAGCAAGTCAAACCCCATACAGGAGGACTGTAGAATAACCTACTGGTGACCTGTATAATAATGTTGTCTTCCTCTGTGTCCCTGGGGGCTTTTTATCTCGTCTGATGGACAGGAGGATGCTGGTTTTATTATTCATGCAAGAACACCTCTCCCCTCTCTGTGTTAGTGCTAACTCAAAGGAAATGTGGCTTGGAAGTAGATTTGTAAGCAGCAAGAAAGCCCCCTCTGTCTGCACAGGTAATGTTTGTGCTGGCTGATTGCTCTCGCATAGTCCCAGCGTCCCCAGTTCCCAGAGCAAACAGGAGCTCCCTGAGCCCCACTCCTGCCCTTCCAGATCCCCCCGTGGTTCTCCTTGCCCACTGCCTGCTCACAGCACCTTTCCACACCACGCTGGGAACAGGCAGGTCCCACCCCCGCCCCTCGCCCCCTTCAAAGGGATGGAGACTGCTCCCTGCTAATGGCGCTCCAGCCGCGGCTGAGTTCACGGCGGGTTCATTATCAGCCCGGCTTTGGGGGAGCCGTGATTGGCAGCGCTAATAACACCACGCCGCAGCTGCAAGACCCTGCGGGGCACACGGAACCTTGCTGGGGTACAAAGAGGCTCTTCCTTGCTGAGGAATAGAGGGAAGGAAGGTGATGCAAGAAAAAAAAAACAACAAACCAAACACCTACCCAATGCATATCTCAGGCTGTCAAACTGACCTTCCCTCCCGGGATTATTTCCCCACTCCTGGAGGTGTAATTAGGCTTCAGAGCACACACGGAATCACTCCATGTGACATCCACCCAAGGGCAGCAGAGCCAGCAGGAGACGTCCTGCACCGAGCATCACTCACAGCTGGGTGAGAGGGGGTTTCAAGGAGGTGAGGCACAAAGAGAGGCTAAAGCCTATTTATTTTTAAGATCATTTTAAAAAAACATAAGCTTCATAAAACAGCTCCTGCCATCAGAGGTGTTTGGTACCAGGGAAGGAAGGGTGTGGGATGGCTCGGAGCTACAGGTACACCAGTGTGAGCTGGAGGACCCACTCCCCATCTCTACCCTCTGAGAATGGGACAAGCAACACAGCAGTGACACAATGCAGAAAACATTTCCCTTTGTATTTATTTTACGGGAGTTCTCCGCTTGGAAAGATTTCAGTAGCTTTGTGCTGCATGGTCAATCTCAGGAAAATAAAGATTACTCTCTGGGATGTGAGGGCACTGGCAGCATTTCTGATGGGATGCTGGAGTGCCTGAATAAGGATGGGATGGAAAAACAAAATACCAAATAGTGAGGCTGTACTTACACCACCAGACAAACTGTGACTGTCTGACAACAAAGGACACAGGAAACCCTGGGAGGTCCAGGAGTGCTCCTGTCTGGAGGGTGTAGAAAGAATGGACCCAAATCTACTGGGAGAAGCATGGGGATAGCATGAGACACAATGAAAAAAGTCTCATTAGATGTAAGGAAAAGCCTTCACAATGAGAGGTAGAACAACAGAAAACCTAGATTGGGTGATGTCTATCTTTGGAGATATTCAGAACCTGCCTTGACAAGACAAGGAGTAACAAGATTTATCTCCAGATTTGGCCCTAAATTCAAGCTAGACCCTCCTTGAGGGGGAGTTGGTTCAGAGACCTCCAAAGGTCTCTTCTGACCTCAGCTATCTCCAAATCTAAACTACTCTTCCATAATCAGGTCCACTCCTGGTGAAGAGTGTTGAAATTGTCATATGGAGACCTGATGAGACCACTCAGACTCTGAGTCCTGATGTGGGACCAGTGCAGCCACCCTCACACATCCACCCACAGCATTCAGCATGGGAATGGGCAGCACTGGCATTTTTAAATTCTCATTGACTAAAGCAACCTTTTCTGGGTAATTCCTTCTGCTGAAAGCTGGATGGAGCCTTTGCAAGTGGGAATGTGCTAGAAAAGCAAGGAGTTCACAGGGAGAACCTGGAGCCCAGCTCCTGCCTCGAGGCTGGCTGCAAATGGTCCATGTGCAGAGCCTCCAGTGCATTCCTGCTGCTGTGCATGGATTTTGTTATCGGGAATTATTTCCTGCTATTCAGCCCTGTTCTGTCTTCCACTCTGTTATTCCTAGCTGAAATCTCTCCCACCGCCCTGCCGTGGCACATCCTTTGTGGGGCACTGGAGCAGCACCCAGAGGAGGTGCAGGCAGGTGGGTGGGTGTGGGACTGACAGAGCCAGTGGCTCCCTGGAGATCTACAGGATACCCAGGCTTGGACTTTGTGGCCTCTTCGGAGGCTGACAGGACACAGGGCTGCGACAACCAAACAGGATGTCCCAGCAGCACAGGATCACACAGGATGTGATATTTTGCTTCTCATACATATTATGATACTACAGCCATACCTATTTTACACATCAAGGCTGCTGCTCTCCAAGTCTCTTTGCAAAACCCAGCTGCCAGCACTGGCTACACTCAACCCCGCGCTCAAGAGCCGACCAACCCACCAGAGCAAGTCAGCCCGTGCCATGTGAACACACCAAGAGAAAGAGCAGAGTTCAGTTTGCTTTTTCAACTTTGGGGTTCTGGAAGCAAAAGCAAACCGCTCAGAGATTTTTCTTCCCTCCTGAGACTCTGGTATCAGTCTCTGATAAGAGCTTTCCCGGCCGTTACACAAGCAGGGCTGGAGATGGGAACGCAGCATGAATAAATGACTTGGAGCAAAACATTTTGATAACTGAGTTTTTCTAGCTTTCTGGCCTCTGCAAGAGCAAAATAAATTCCAGAGCACTGTCAGCAATTTCCCTTCCCTCAGCCCTAGCTTTGGGCTACCTTGAATTCCTACCCTCATTACCCAGAGAAGCTGTGCATGCCCTATCCCTGGAAGTGTTCCAGGTCAGTTTGGATGGGGCTTAGAGCAGCCTGGTCTAGTGAAGATGTCCCTGCCTGTGGCAGAGGGGTTGGAACTAGATGGTCTTTAAGGTCCCTTCCAACCCAAACCATTCTATGACTCTGTGAACAGGGATCTGCTCCAAAAGCACCCATCCTGTGCTGGCAGGAGCCACAGTTCCTGCCCCAGGCTTCTTTGGCAAATGTGCCCCAGTCTCTGCTCGTGGAAAGCTCATTACAGAGGTGAGTCACTCCATGAGTGCCCAGTGATGGGGGTCATGAGACACAACTGCACACATCCCCTCTGCCTTCTCCTGGAGGTTGTGGCTGCTCTCCCACCCTGTGTCACCTCTTGCCAGCCCTCTCTGACACCCAGAAAGATGCTCAAGAGAGGACAAGGTTTATTTTCACCAGGATTAGGCTTGGCTGAGAGAAAATTTCTGGCAGGACATCACATTTTGGGGTTTCTTTTTCCCCACATGAGCATCCATGTGACCCAGAGGGAGTCAGGAAAGGGGCTGCTATCTATTCTCTATCAGTGGAACCCTTTCCAAGCTGTAAACACTGCTTGTGTTTCAAAGCAAGGCTGAATTAAGGCAGCACTTCTGAACAAAGAAAAGAATCTGAAAAAGCCAATTTGAGATTTCATTTTAATCAGTTGGAGATACACACACATGTCAGCTCTAGCAGTGAATCCTGTAATTAAACTGCTTTGCCCTCAATCTCTCAGGAGAAGGTGGATGGGAACACAGATGGACTTAGAATTGGATATCAGGAATGAGAGGTGTGTCAGGATGCTCTCCCCTTCCCTTGGCACACCACTTCCTTTGCTTAAAGGCTGCAGAAAAAGTGCCTTACAAGGTGATACCGAGACTCTTCTGAGCTCAACAGGCTCTATGCACAGCAAAAACTACCACCCAATTTGGTTTGAGAGGATGAGCTGGAGATATCATGGGGGTGAAGCAGATAGTAAAGTGTGGGGATGTTTTTCCTGTTATCTAAAGGAGTCTGGCTCATAGCAGAATATTTGGGATAGGCTTGCCTTTCCAGGGATGATTTCTAATTTTAGAAAAGCTCTGAGGCTTGTTAATTTTCAGCCACTTTAATGAGCTGTCTCATCGTCTGTAACCACTTCCAGCTCAACTAACCCCTGCAACGGGAGAAATTAGCCTGATTTGGCTCATGTTGAACTCACAGTCTGCTAGACAACCCTTTGCAACCCTCCTCATGGTAGCTGAGCCAACATCACAGCTGCTGGTACAAAGGGGGCAGCAAGGAAGATCAAAGGGCTGTAATGACTTCTCTGCAAGGAACTAGTGAGACGGGTCTGGAAGAGGGTCAGATTAGGATAGATGCTGAGGAAATCGTCAGCTGCAGGGAGAAGGTGATGGAGATGACCTACTCATTCTCACCTAAGAATGACAGGGTATCACTGGAAAGTAACAGGAGCTAGGCTTGGGACACACAAAAGGAGACTTCCCTTTGGGCAACACAGTAATGACCTTGCTGAAAGATGCTCAGGAGGATTCAAGTTTAGTTGGCCCCAGCTGGAGATTGAACAAGGTCACAGAAACAAACCCCCTCAAGGTCGCTGAGGGCCACCATTTGTGATGATGGATGTCTACAATGAAAACTGTTAACAACAGGGAAAATAATATGAGGAGCAAGAGGAGGGACTCTTGCCAGCCTAGATGCTGGCTCACTGACCACTGTGCAACATTCCACACTCAAAGGACTTGGGAGTGACCCTCTATGGATATTCAGATGTGCCAGGCTTGGAAGGGGCAAGGGAAGCAGCACTGCTCACACCAACCCTCACAGCAGAGCTCAACCTTCGTGGCTTCACATGGTGCCCTTGCTTTGCTCTGGGAAACGTGGGTGTTTCCCTTTTGGCAAGGCAGAGAGGCAGCAGGCTGTGAAGCCAAACACATCAAATGTGGGCAAAACTGAGAAATGGCGCCAAAAGCTGCTATGAGAAAGACAGCTCTGGGGAGGCCAGCACCAATGGCACTCACCTGTCAGCTGGATTCTCATGGTTTAGTTGATTTTAGGGCCTCAGGTTCATTCCTGCAGCTTGAAAGGGCACCCGAATGAGTGCATTCCCTGGTCCTTCATAACATGTAAGCTTGTGTGAAAGCCTCTCCTTAGTTAAAAATGATTTCTCTCCTCTTCCAGCTCACCCTTTTGGATGAAACTCATGGAGACTTAATTATCTCATCCTTCTGTCAAGCCCCTCTGAAACCTGCTGGGGGGTTTAGTGGTTTCCAGGAGACACTCACAGAAAGCACATGCACACACAGACACTCCCTGAGGCTCTCCCTCAGCCCTGCCAGCTCACAGCCCTGCCCACTGCTCTGCTGACAGGCACCGTGCTCAGGCAGCCAGGATAACGGCTTGGAGGGCAGTGGGGGAGAATTCAGGGTATGCACGGGGACAACCCCAAATCTGCACCATGCAAGGGTCCAGATCTTACCTGTTACACAGCTGATCGAGGGTGGCCAGCTAAAACATGCAGATTGCTGGTTTCAAGCCTGCTACAGTGAGGTACATCTTTCCAGATGTGCCCAATAGCCAAAACATCTGTCAGTGACAACACTTGGTTGGGGTATGTGTTGAGCCCTCACAACACTTCCAGTTCTACAAGCCTGTGCCTACAAAAGGAAATTTTCTCCAAGTTCCCCCATACCTGTGAGAATCACAGATTCAGGGAGTTCAAGACTCCTAAGGTCCCTTCCAACCTGAATTATTCTGATTGTAAACTGATTTCTTTTATATCACAGGCTTTTAATTAAATGCACATTTATGCCCATATGGACCCCATTAACCGTCCATTTGCCCTCACATTTAGCCATCACCTCCAGAAAGAAAAACACAAGCAGGGGGTTGCTTCCAATCTGTCACTTTGTTGGTTTGACATCTTGGAAAGGGCTCTCATGATGCCCTTTTCCACTAGGCTGGAGCTCCCTTAGCATGTTCACAGAGAGAAAATATCACAATCACCTGGCTATTCCAACCCTTCATCTCTTCCAGGAAACTAACCAGCTGCCAGTCTAAAAATTTCTGTCCTAAACACCATTTCTGCAATACTGTCATGTTTCCTTTCTTCCTCTTCAGCATCAATGTTAGCAGCCAGCTCCTCTAACACATTTTGGTGTTGTTGCACATAAGGAAAAATAAATGCACCTCCTACCCCTTCATTTAGAAATCAAAGGTCACTGTAGCTGTTTCTGCTGCAGCCTCAACTCACATCAGGAGCTGCTCACGCAGTTTCTTTCTACCAAACCCAGAAAACCCTGCATTTGGTGATTCACTGCCCCTTTTTGTAGGAACAATCTTATTTCTTTCTCCTTTGATGTTCAATTTTGCATTGGGCTGTCTTCTAACATATTTTTTTCAAATGTGCTCTGCTTGCCAATTGATCCAGACTGCCCTGTCTGATGAATTTGTCTTCAACATTTACCGTTTCATTACCCTTTGTGCCACTGGCAGCTTCTCCCCACAGGAGCCATTAGATCTGCTTCACTTAGGGAAATGCTGAGACTTAGTATTAATCCCTGGAAAACGGCGTGAAGAGGAGCCCCATTTGTGGGTGACATCTTCCTGGGATCTGCCGGGTTTTAATTCACTTGCTGGGTGCTTGGGGCTGTATGGACTATGCCCTCATTACCTGACAGCTCGCTTGACATCAGCAGACCTGGGGGCTCCACCATTTGGCCCAGGATTGATGGGGTGCACCAACCTATTGCTGCCTAGAGAGTCCCTTCTGAACGTTTCTTCTGCCTTCTGGATTGGAAGTAACTCCCTTAATCAAGATTAACCTAATCTGCTTCTCCCCATGTCTGGAAAGCCGTTGTCTTCTTTTCCCATCCTTTGGTGGAAAGGTGAGAAGACCACTGCTTCCTTGACCTCCATGTGCTTTTCCTACTGCTCTGCTCATCTTTTCCTCAAATATCAGATTTTCAAACCTCTCCATGGCCCATCAGTGATGGGAACCCTAACAAAAATCAAGGAAGATGGCCACTGAAAGTTCTGGTTGCAGCAGAAGGCGTTAGGAGATGCAGTCTCCAGAGACCACTCACAAAGAATCTGGAACAGAGCAAGAAAAGCCCTTGGCTTCCTTGCAGGAGGAAAGACCTTCCCTAAAAGGTAGCACCTCAAAGGCAGACAACCAGGGTTTAATGGGTGCTGTAAGAGCAGATGACTGGGCAGAGTCTGTCACGGCCTTCAGGGACAGCAGTCCACACAGTGCTGAGGCACTTGATTAACCACCTGTCTGCCCCAGCCTTCGCCTTTTGCCAGCAAACAAAGCCCAAGGAAGATGCTCCTGAGCTCAAATACTCTATTTGGCTCTGGGAACTCAAGTGCATAATAGGTCACTTCACAGACAGTAGTATGGTTTAGTCAACATGGATGAGAAGATCAAATGGATGAGAAGTTGGCCCATTCAAAGACAACTTACTCCTAATGAATGGTCACATCACTATTGTCTTCTAAAAATTAGAGCCTATAGAAGCCCTTGCAGTTGTATATTTGGGATGCCACAGGGTTTCTGGTTGTTCCTGTTTCCCATCCAGCCAACAGAACAGTGAGAACATTAAATATTCTGACTCTGACCTTAAGAATGGGCATACATCTTGCTGCACAGGGCAGAAAAATAACCTGGGATCATGGTGACAGATTGCCTTATTTAATGACTTCTTCAAAATCAAGAAGGGAAGTAAATCAGCTGAGGTGCTGAAAAAAACCTCACAAGAACCAAGGATCTACCAGATCAACAGGACTGTTTAGTGTGGCTTCTGTGGATTAGCCTTTTTCCCTTAAATTTAAATGATTCCATTAAAAGTGGCTGCAGCCAGACACAACTGAGTCGTCTACAGTTTTCCCTGACTGATCACAACTCTCTCCATTTTGAAAACCCAGCTGGAAGCCCAGCTTGAAGCCCATGTGCCTCAGGCTTCAAAGGAGTGGACAGCAGGGTGGGCACTAATTCCACATTACCAGCACTCCATGGCAGCTCCTCCATCTGCCTGTTAATGTGTGCTCAAAACCCAATAACAACACTGCTATCAGTGGGCTGAAACAGGGGTAGCTCTGTTTTGTCCCGACGGCAGGGATATGGTCATCGGTGGAGGATGATGCCCACCACCTCTCCCTCCACTGGAATGAATCCCCATGGCCACTGACCCAGCTGTTGACCTTGTCAATAGCTGAAAAGCCTTTCCAAAAGCAGCAAACCTCTCTCCTTTCATGCATTATTAAAATTCTCACTGGTTAATTTATTAGGATACTTTGTACTGGGAAAAATGACCTCTTTGTTGACCCACTTAAACATGCTCCACTCCAACAGAAAACCATCAGAAGAGAGAAAGGGAGAGCTGGGGAAGTTGTGCACAGACTGACATCCTTTGTCTCAGTGAGACAGCTCCAGGATGGAAGTGCTGGGACTCCCTGGCACGAGAGCAAAGGGCTAGACACAAGCCTTCACAGACCAAACCACAAAGGAAACATTCAGCCCCTACGCCAAATGGACACAGCCAGAAAAACAAGACTTCCTGGTCCCGCTTCCTGGGCAGTGCTCATCCCTCCCTGAACCTGTGGGTTTGGGAAAGAAACCTTGATTTCTCCCCATGTTGCCTCCTCTAACAATCTAAATGGAAAATGTGATGAAAGGTGGAGGATGAACCCATTCACACGTGGTGGGATTTGCTCATGAGGCAGCAAAGGTGCATCCTGTCCACCCTCCAGTCAAAGGCATCCAGACCTACACTCAGACTCTCCTCTTACCTGTACCTGTGTTTCTCTAGCAAGAGAATCACTAGATTTGCTCCACGGAAATCCCTGATTCAAACTAACTCGTATGGAATGTGGAGGAGCAGGGCACTGCTGAGCAAAAGCCAAACTGACAGCGCAAACACACTCAGCACTAAAAGTAGCCCTGTAAGTGAAATGAGCAGGATTAGCTGTCATTAGGTCTTGTTTTTCCATTAGTGTCATAAAGATAAAGCTGCTCTCCTCCCAGAAAGGCAGCCTGCAAAGTGCTCAGACTCTACAGGACTCTCAGGTTATTAGAGAGGACACAAAAGCTCCATTTGCTTTCATCATCACTGAGAAAGCACCTGGAAAGTGCAGTGGTGACAAAAAAGACACCCCAAGATGCCTTCAAACCTGGCAGGGGTTAGGAGGTCCATCCTGTGCCCTGCTCACAGCCCTGACTATCACACCAGGCTCCTGCTAGGGAGTGTATTAAAGCTCCAATGCTTTTTGTGGCTCATTCTCATGTGATGCTCTTTATCTCAAGCAAAGGGACTGCCAAATAACTTTGATAAGGGAATAAGCAAAGAAAGGTTCATGAGGACAGCTAAAAAGTATCACAAATTTCACCCCTAAAGAAATGACCTGGAGGAAGGGCCTTGGAGATAGACATGCAACACATTACCCCCTGCTTATTTTTAGTTTCATAAAGCTCACATATCCTGGGTGTTAAATGAGCTGAAATACAAAGAATGCGAGTGAACAGAGTATTTTGCAGCAGAAGGCTGAATGCAAGACTAGGAGGTAGGAGTTTGCAAGATCTGATTCTGCAGCTGCCATTAATCTGTCAAAAACCCCTGGAGAAAGGGGGTTTTACTCTGTTGTACCACCTTTTTTCCAAGCATCAATAAAGATTCAAACTCAGAAGGATGCTACAAAAAAATGACTGAACTGCCATCTGCAAAAACACTTTGGGGGTGGAAAGTGCAGTTATATGATGGCTGAGGAGTAATTTTTCTCCCTGTACCAGTTCTGCAAACTGAGAGGTAGAAAACAATGCATGGGAACCTGAACCTGCAGCAAAGAGGGTGGAAAGAGCAGTAACTGATGAGTTTTATTGCAGGATGCGTTAAT
The DNA here is from genome assembly GCA_013400435.1 of Pycnonotus jocosus. Lineage (NCBI taxonomy): Eukaryota > Metazoa > Chordata > Aves > Passeriformes > Pycnonotidae > Pycnonotus > Pycnonotus jocosus. Next base: position 83,811 of record VWYP01013420.1, read on the forward strand.
CATCTCTCTAGATGATGGACTGGGATGGGGGTGGACGACTTGGCAGCTGGGATTTGAGATGTATTTGTAATGCTAACACACATCTGGGATCCATCCTGGAACAGGAACACCGTGTCTGGACCAGGCAGGCCAGAAGAAAATGTTCTTTGTGGCCAACCTTCATGAAGGACCTGACATGCTGAGCCAAGTGTGGCCTTCAGAGGTGTCCCTCAAGCAATCTGGGGTCATGGAACACCATAGATACTTTCCAAAAGGAGCATGAAGTTTCTCTGAGTGATTTGCTCAGAAGCTGTAAGGACTGTCTGTCTTGCATGGACTGCCAGGGAAAAACAGGTCCAGCTCTCACTGTGAGCCCTTGTCCCCAAATTCTTTGGCAGGGCAGGCTGAGCTTGGTGATCTGGTGACTCAGGTCTGTGCACAGTGAAGTTGAAAGATGTTTTCACCTCTGTCTTAGGATGCTGCATCTCCATCCCGGCATTGCTCAATTCTAATTTTCCTGCTTATCTGACACACTGGCGTGTCTCTCCCACCAGCATAACCCTCTGTATTTCAGTGCAGTTATCTCTGGCTCACAGCAGCGAGCAGGGGACCAAGGTGTGGGCACGGGCATGCAGGCATGCCATGATCAGGAACTGCACCTACAGGTGATAAAAGAGTCACCATGCTCCTGCACAGGCCTTCATTTACAAACTCCCTTGCAGGCATTTCATCTTTAGAAAGCAACATTAATAAAATATGGAACTTCTCTGGCTGTGCTGGAGAATGCATGGAGTACACAGCTTTTCTGCCCCGACTTGCATAGGCTGTTGGGTTTGGGAAAGAAAGATGGGCAGTCTACACTGGTATCTGACACCTCAGATTCCCTGGCTGGGTGTTTCCAAGGATATGTTTATCCAAGGATATTCCCTGTGCTCTGCAAGAGTCAGAGGGAAGGCACTCCTTATTACATCACCTCCTGATGTGCAGGGGATCCCATGCTCTGCATTTGCTGTGAACTTCCTGAATGCCCTGTGCATCCCTGCACTCCCAGCCCAGCCTCATGCCGCCCCATGAAGCTGCAGCAGCCCTGCTGCACATGGTTTGTGTTGACTCTAAGGATGCCTTTTGTGAGCTCAAGTGGTTTCTGCAGCTGTGTAAATAGGAGTGAAGCCCATGATGCATCCCTGACCTGTCTACACACGGCCTCCTCACCCTCCCACCAGCAAGGATGAGCAATGAAGACCCTGCTGGGTTCTCCACCCTGAGCAAACACTGGAGACCAGCTGTCCTTCACAGCAAGGGTGGGCTCCATGCGTAGCCCAGGCACTCCTGATAACTGCTCTTAGCATTCCAGGATGCAGAAGAAAGTCCAACACCAAGCCAAGGATGTCTCCTTGATACATCTAGTAAAATCAAGCCAGAGATTATAACAGCAGAAGCATGGAGGAATGGAGACTCAGAAGATCTGCCAGCAAGATCAGTCTGTGTTTCAAAAGTTGTCTGATTATGTCTGGAGATAAGGCTTAGTAGGGTTTTGTTTTTGTTTTGTTTTGGTTTTTTTTACAGGAGAAAGCAGCCCCCACACACAGAGGTGAGTTGAGAGAGAAACTCTCAAGATCCCCATGATGCTGCAGGTCATCAGAGTGGTTTGAGTCTGGCAAAGCTCAGTTTCAGATGACTTCACTAAGGAGAAGACAGGAGGGATAAGCCCAAGGAAGAACCATGAGACAGGCACCCACTGACCTCCACACAGATTGGTCCTGTATTAGTAGTGAACAGGGTGGAGCTGAGTTAACAGCTGGCCTTGATTAGCTGGTCCCTGGGTTCAGCCAAGGGGCCTTGGGCCACCTCCTGCCTGCACTTAGTCAAACAAGACCAGGAAGCACCTAGACCCTGTGAAACCCAGCACTCCTTCTGGCTTCATATGCCACAGGCACCTGGATTCCCTATTCAGCATTTGGTTTTCTTCTAGGATGGCACCTCCTGTATCACCACCAGGTTCACGTGCCAGGATCCCAGGAAAATATCAATAAACTGCAGGAAATTCAGAGAAGAAAAAGCAAACTATTATCATGGAGCCAGAGAGACTGACTTTCTGAGCTCATGTGTTTAGCTTGGCTTAACAGCAGCTTAGCAGGGGCTTGGCAACTCAACTGTCTGCAAATATTTGAAGGGTGTAAACACCAAGGACAAGAGAGAAATCACTGAGGGAGTTTTACAGAGTAGGCTGAGCAGGAATGTAGGCACTCACTCGTCACCATTGCTAACTGGGGCTTGGGTCTGTCCCTGTAAATTTACTGAAGCTCCCTCACCTTACAGCTGCTCTCTAGGTCTCTGTAGCACCTGTTGTGTCATGATGGGACTCAGAGGAGCACACACAACCCTTACATCAGCTTTTATACCTGCAGATGCCAACAAGGAGAAGATTCTTGGATGCTGGTGCTTACCAAGGCAAGGGCAAGTGGTATCTACACACACAGCCCTGTTCCCAGCAGGCCTTCAGGTTGTTCAAGCACACTTCACCTACACCCTGTCTTCCTCTTCTATCTCTACCACTTTCAAATCTAAAGCACAGGGATGAGGGCTGACTTTTAGTTGAAATGTTAGGACAGACATGGCACGAAATGTTTTGCTAATAATAATAATTCTGCAAATTTTTTTTTGTTTTGTTGGACAAAAATATCCTTTCATTTCCCTTCCAAGCTCCTGAAACAATTAATTTTAGCGTTTCATAACTATGTTTGGATTTTTCAGTTCAAAGCCACACTTACTTTCAAATTGGAAGGGTTAAAACAGTCGCTCCAAATCAGAATATTTAATTTACAGTCAAAGGAAATACTTATTCATCTTTCAAGCTAACCTCTGGCTTTGCAGAACTGCCAGAGAAACCCCCCAAAACAAGTCACCATGTCTCATGTCTCACAAGGTGACTCCAAACTGTTTGGACACTCTGGAGTGACGTTGCTAAACCCCAGACGAGGATATATCCCAGTAGGCACAAAAAAATTGCTTACGGAAGGGAAGATTCAAATTTAGAGTGGCTGCCTATCTATAAATAGTCTGCAGAACTAAAATACATTCCAGTTCAGCTGGAAATGCCTTTTTGCCTCGTACTCATAAACACTCCCGCCTTTTATAGTTGAAGCAAATATTTGGTTTCTATAGTTATAACAGTGAGTACCCAGTGGTCTTTATTTTTAATCTGCACAGTGTTTGTCTGAAAAGCAGGGTAGTGGTTTGTGGGGACCCTGGAGGAGTCTGGACCACAGGTGCATCATTAAAAATAAACCTGTGAACAACACAGAAAGCCCTCCCCAAAGTCTCCAAACGCAGAGAGGTTTGCTAGTAAACAGCATTTGGCTTTTAGATGCGGCTCTAAGTGCGCCGAGAGTGAAAAAGGCCAAGGATCCGGTGATTGCTAATATAATAATGAGGCTCTGTCCTACTAATCTGATGTTCTCAAAGCACTTTGCAGGCATTAATCATCCTCCCAGCAGGGCACAGTGGGGATCATCACTCTGAGCACGTTACAGGACCCAGGGCAGATGGGGGAGAGCTGTGTACAGCCTGAAAGATTGTGGATGTCCAAGGAGGGGGGGGGGGGGCTGCATTGCTTTACGGATATATTTATTCAAAAAGCCACAGACACCTCCCTGAAACTTGCCTTCAAAGGGGCCTATTTATCTCTCTGACAGCAATACACATGAAAACCCTGTTATTCAGCGCTTAATAAATCAAACACCCATCCACCAGCATCACTGAGGGAAGGAAAAGGAAATTAAAGGTGACCTGCTTGGCTTGGAGATCACAGGATGCTTCCCCATCCACTTAGAATAATTTAAGGTGATTAAATCCTGCCTGTAAGAACTAAACAGGTTTCACTTATTTTCATGTCCCAGCTCGGAAAGGATTTTGGGGTTGGATATTGGGCTTCCCAAGGGATGCCTGGAGATGATGCAAACCCAATGCCTTCATCCTTCCAAGCACTGAGCTTGCAAACCCAGACTTGTCCATGGGCAGAGCTTTCCCTGGAAAACACTTGAATTCAGCTTCTTTGCAAATCCACAGCTGTTTCACTTAACATACCTGAATTTATTATCAGTCTGGACTCGCCAAGAGGATGATGAGGCAGGAAGGGTAAAAGGTGAATAAGCCCAGTCTCAGTTTTAGCAGGGCTGGGCTTCCACTGGCCAGCCAGAGACCTGTTTCTCCTGCTCAGGCTCAGGAATGAGGGCTATCTTCATGCCTCATCCTATATTGTCTTCCATCAGAGCAGACACTTGCTGAGAGGTCTGCCTGGTATACTCCTGTGCCTGTTTCTGATGGGCTGATGGATGTCAATGTGTCAGACCACTGTGCGAGGCTGCATCTACCTAAGACAATTCCCCATTTCAGCTCTTCTACCCAGCTACAGACAGACAAGAGAAAGCTGCATGGGGAAAAAAAGCATATGGAATCACAGAGATTTACTACGAGAAGGAGAATCTTTCATTTGAAAGAATGCCCCAAAGGGGGAAATTTCTGCATTACTCATCCAGTCTTGACCTCTTGCTTTATTAGAGAAAGAGAATGTTGAACTATTCCAGGCCATGGCTGTCCTAGCAGTGCTGGATGTGAAGAATGGGTAACAATGGGGGTAAACAGCCAGTACAAGACCCAGCTTGTGGCAAGGAGCTGAAGAGATCCAAGCACATCCACTCATGGCAGCCAAGGAGCCACTGCTCCTTCCCTTAAATTCATCGGGAATGAACACAGACATTCCAGGTGAGATTAAAACCCTTTCCACGGCTTTTTGTTATTCACACAGTGCTCTGGGAAGAATTCAACCAGCATTTTTTACCTCAGCAGAGGGAGTTCAGACATCCCCACCATCCTGCATCCTCCCAGACCTGGCTCTTAGCTCATGCTTAAAGGCAGAGCTGCTGGAAGAACCTCACTGCCCTGCTGTGGGCAAGCTGCCTGCTGGCCACAGTGGGACATCTCCAAAGGAGCTCTGACAGCATGGACCTGTTGGATGCCTAGAGCCAGGCTTTCAAACCTCAGCAGTTGCTGCTGCCTTAATTTACCAAAATTAGGGTGCTACAGAGATGCTTTCCTAAAACAGAGAGGTAGTACCAAGTTCACCAAGGTGCTGTTGCGCAGCCTGAGACACTCGTGCTCCTGGAATCTCTGTAGAGATGCCACCCCCTCCATGATGGCACAGAGCTTTGAAACCCTCTGAACGCTGGAATTTGCCTCAGGAGCTGATGAGGCTCCAACACTCACTCCTTAGCATGCTGCAACCTGCAAACAGCATGTCTTCAGCACCTCATCCCTCCCTCCTCTCTCCCACAGCATTAAAATGCCTTGTGCTTGCTGTGTCACTGACCTCCAAACCTGTGGCCACTCCGCAATATTGATATTCTTGTATTTACCATCAGCCATCTCAGAGCTGTGTGGAAAAGACCTACAGTAAATTGCTTCCGTGATTTAACCACTCCTTTGGATTCCCAATGCATTTCCAAGCAGTGGTGGGAAAGCTGAACATCACTGCATCAATCCAGTGCTGCTGTTTCAGAACCAAACCCTGAACCCCCTCTCTGGCTGAGAAGACCCCAGCTTGCACTGGCTGTAAAACCTGATGTGTTCTGGGGTGCTGCAGGGCATAAGATGGCTTTGTGCTTGGCCCAATGGCTACCAGTGGCTCCAGGAATCCATGTTCTGGTATTGGAGACAATTCTTACATTGTGGTGGAAGAGATTTAAGGAAATTGGTTTTCTTTTTTCTTTTTTTGCCTTTTTCAAGAAAGGAATAATTTAACTAAAGAAGTTTAAAGTGAAGCTAGGAGGATATGACTGCTCTCAGAGAGCTCTGGATCCTGGGATGCAGGAGGGGAGGGGTGACAGGATAGCAATGAAGATGTTGAAAACAACAGGAAATAGATGTAGGTTTTATATGGAATAAGGTATGATTTCAACAGCCAAACCTGCTTCAGCCTGACCCAAGCCATCGCTTCATCAGAAATACAGATTTAGGACTGGATCCTCAGCTCAGACACTCAGGTTAACATACAGACAGCCTCCACTGGTTTTAAACTCTCCTGGATTTACATCTGCAAGAACTACCACAGCCATTGAAAGCTGCAGCCCCTTGGCATTCCTCCAGGTGCCACAACTTCCCTGCAACATGGCTCAGCTGTAAGTGCTGAATGCAAGAAAGCTGTGGCTTGACAGCAACAATCTCCCATCTGCCAACTGGGTAAATTCCCTTGGTTTTCCAGAGGAAGATCTGAAAACTTGCTCAGATATGGGAGGTTTTGGTCTGGGGATGCTGAACACTCAGTGCTCGATATATCTCCCCAAGGACCACCTGGGCTCTACTAGCCTGGGTCATGGCCAAAGGCCCTCCAGCCTCTTTTTTATCCCCAAAGTGCAGCTGTTCTATCATGTCTCAGGAAAGGTGTAGAAATCCCTAAAATTTTGAAATAATTTGATTGTGGGAACAGCATCCCCCTGACCCAGGCAGCACAGGACAGGTAGAGCACGCAGGGCTTAGCAACCCCCTACCTGCAGCTGTGGCCGATGCGGAGAAACGGATCAGGTAACAGGGCTCCCAAAGCTTTTTGTCTATATTTTAATGTCATTAAAAAGTGGGTAATCTCCTCCTCCATAAAAGCATTGGCTTCCTCTGGAGGCCTTTTGGCTGCTCTGTTGAGCCAGAGCAATCCAAAGGCTGGCTCTGTACCAAACCAGGAGATAGCAACAAAAGTTGTCACAAAATGTGACATTCCGGAAACTCAACCTGGGGTCTCCAGAGATGGGGCTGGAGCTGCACCAATGGAGCTGTGCCCCTAGAAAGCTGTGAGTCACATATTAAAATGTAGTGACCTCTCTGGTGCTGGTGCCGGTGCCATGCAATCCCAGCAGGAAGGACAAGTAAGTCACTTTCTCCTCCTCTTGTTTTTCTCCTTTGTTATGAGTATTTTAGAAACTTAACAGCAATTTTTGTACCATTATTACTATTTTTCTTTCCTTTGCAAAAATGCCTGCTGCAGCAGACGAAGCTAGGAATCATCCATAGCTCTTTGCCTGCTGTTACTTTGTATTTCTTATTTGCCAGCTCTCCAAGGACACCAAGAGGCTGGTTATAAGTGGCCTTTTGGATGAGCACCAGGCATGGCAGGGAGACACAAGAAGAAAAACTCAATTCTTGACTTCTGCACTCAGATCTCACCTTGCTCCCCTTTCTACTGATGCACTTCAGCAGCAGGTAGCCAGCAGGTAGCCAGGTGCCAGCAGGTAGCCAGATGCTGCCACATACTCCCACTTGCCCATGCTTTTTGCAATAGGACACGAAAGGACGAGGCAGGGACGAGGTCCGAGGTCAGCAGCAATGTTCTCTTTTTTTATTATTATTTTTTATTTTGATTCCAACTTATATACAACTGTATTAAAGGACAAGAGATTGGTCAAAGGTGTTGCCACCCTTTCAATCTCATTGGTGAACATCATCAGCACTCAAGAAATTCCTCCTAGAGGAGAAACAATGAAAATATTTCTCTGTTTACAAGAGAAAGTGTGAGAATCTAACTCCAAGTTCTATAAGCATCAGAAGGCAAAACCAAAACATAGAAGGGAAAGTAAAAACATGGAAAACCAAGGGCGACACATGCTAGAGTATCAACACCATCAAAATCCCAATTATGACACTCCTTCACCTGCTGGCTGCCTTCCCTGAGATGCTGCCCTACAGCTGACCCAGCTTCACAGCACTGGTGCCTGTGGAGTCACATCCTGCTCTCAGATATACAACACTCCCAGACTCTGCGAGACATCCCATCTCATCCTCTTCTCACCTCTTGCCAGGCATATGCAAGAGACTCAGGGCTTCCCCCAGCCCTTTCCTATTGCCAATGCCTCCCTTCCTCCATTCCCATTGCCTTCCATGAAAGACTTCAGATATTTTTGGTACTGGGGGAAAGGAGGGAGAGGAAGAGCCAGGTCTGCTTTGTTTCAATCCACTGCCATTGAATGAGAAGGATAGGGCTGCAGTGGACATGCCCTTGGGAACTGGCTGATACATCCTCCTATCAAACCCAAGGGTCCCTGTGGAGGAGCTGTCTAGTGAGGCCAGACAGCTCTTGTTATATTTAGGAAGAGCTTCCCCTCCTATGTTGTCAATTTCATGCAGCAGGAAATCTTTTATTGGATGTTTTATTTAAAAAAAAAGCACAAAACAACAAAAAAATCACCTCATTTCCTGGAGTCTTCCTCTCTGCCTCACTTCTTTCTTTCCGTTTTCCCTGTTTTTTAGTATTTGTTTCTAGGGCATGACACTCAGCAGTTTTCCCTCTACATCCAGCTCCAACCCTTGGATGCCAGCATGGACCCCCACTGCACTCACAGCTGCTGCATGGGAGGAACCAGATGCCCCCAGCGACTTCTGGCACCTGGAAAATGCTCCAGGAAGCATCCTCATGGAAGTCCTACTCCAAATGCCATTCAACATGTGAAGCTATCCCACTGACTCTGGCCAGTGTTGGAACTGACCCCTGGGGCACAGCAGGAGCATGTGCAGCTCCTCTTCCACATCCATATGCTCCATCCGGAAACATCAATTCTCTTTCTATAGGAAGGCAGGTTATCCTGGGGCACAGGAAATGTTTCCTCTTCCAGGCAGGATGTTTGCAGTGAGCCCGGAGTGAGGTATGTATAGAAACCTCCTGATGCAGAGATTTCACTAAACACCTCCCAGCACACAGCCTGGACCAATGTTAGTTCTCTTGGGGCAGACAAGAGCCAGCCCCAGGGAAACAGCCAAAGACAAATGCAAACCCCCACCCTACCCTTGCCAAAATCAGGCAGAGAGTCCCCTACTAACCACAGTGATCAGTATTTGGAGGGAACCCTATAGGGAGCTCTCCATATGTGGAATGCCCTGAATCCAGGGAGGGGGTGCCGAGGTCTGGTCAGAAAGGAGCTTTTATTCTCCACTTCCACTGAATTTTCCTACTGAGTAAGGAAAAGCAAAGTCTTAAAATTTTTAAAAAATAATTTAACATTTTTCTGACCCCAGAAAATGGTTTATCCAGAACTTCCCACCTCAGTCTGCTAATACAATTGAGATATCAGCCCTTTATCTGGGTTAATGCGTAATTCCTGATGCACAGCTCCTCAAGACAAGCCTCTGTTCTAGGGCTAGGTACCAGGCAAGGTACCGGGCTTCAGGGTTCAAAGACAAAACTTTTAAAAAAATCAGCCCTTAAGAAAATTTAGGGACTTGGGAATTTCAACCCCAAATGTTGCATGAGGTCATTAGCTAAATCAGAGCTTCATCCTTTTTGGTATTCAAATCACAGCCTCCAACACTGCTTGCGTGAAGAGATAAAGTGGTGGCTGAGCAATAAGCTCTTCTGGATGCTGATAAACCCCCCCCCCCCACCCATTTAATTGCTTGATGTGATTGTAATTATTTCATTTGCCTCCATTTCCCTCTCAACATGAATCCAGCCCCTGTGAGATCCAGCACGAAGGAGCTCTGCCACTCTTTCTCACAATCTTTAGGGATGAGCACCAGGGAGTCAGAGGGGTAAACATGAGCTGTCCATACACTTCAACAAGGTTTGATACCTAGTAAACGAGGCATTTCAGAAATTTTCTGCAACACAAATAAAAAATAAATGGATTTGAAAAATGTCAGGGGTTTTTTGTGTGAGTAAACCATGCCTACATCTTGTTGCCCTACTGTGGGACATGCCTGAGTGGTGCATAGCTGGTTTTACCACTAATGATGGGTCAGTCCATCAAGGTTTATTTTGATTTTGTGACCTTTATGAGAAAGTCTTGTGTAGCAAGGATTAAAATAGCAACCATCTCCTGTTTGTGCTGCAGTGAAACCGTCTGACATCAACACAGACACGCCACCAAGATGGAAAACATCACCCTTCCTAATTCATCACATAAACACTGTTGGTCTAAACTCATCAAACCAACAGGTCTTGGACTGACACAGCGCTTCTGGATCCCCCCACCAAGTCCTGCCCATCCATGCAGGAGACCCAGCAGCATATTTTCCCATAGGGATTTGCAGAGCAGGGCTGGGGAGGATGTCTGCAGTTGTGCCAGAAGCCTCCCAGACGTGGTGTGCTTATACACTCTAACTCTCTGCTGAACCTGTCCCCAGGGCTGATCTTTGTCATTGTCAGCAGGGAAAACTCAGACCCACCAACACGAGCAAAGCCATTCCTGCTGCACAAATGTTGTACCAGTCTCATACGAGCATGGAGCAGAGCACAAGGAAATAAGAGTGAACGGTTGGACTGTGGGAAGGGATGGAAACTTGCTTTGCTAGCCAAAATTTCCAAAACCTTAATAATTATGATGACATTGATGATGATGATGATAATAATAATAATAATTATTATTATTATTACTATTATTCTTTTTTTCAGGCATCTGATATTCAGAAAGGACCAATCACCTCCCTAAAGAAAACCTCCTTGCACCACCTTGAGACCTGCTACTCCTTCCAACCACTGGCAGCTAAAAGCTGCAGTTGCCCTACTTGCATTTCTGCTTTTCTTGTTCTTTTTTTCTTTGAAACGTTCACGTGAATGAAGTTTTGTTTGTGGAAAAATTACATCACTTGGGCTCAAGGAGACTTCCTGCTTTACTTCATCTTATTATCTCATGACTGCTGTCCCTTTGTAACATGCTCACTTCAGTATTTTGGGTTTTGCTCAAACATCAGTGAGATCAGTGGAAAGGTGCAGAGGCCTGAGTCTGAGGTCACGGGGGCAATGCTGCCTTCTTGGCCAAACTTCTTCCTTCTCATTGCTTCCCCCCAGCCTACTGCTCTTGCCAAAACACACAAAATTAAGGGCAGAAGGTTGAAGGGGATTTTTCAAAGATCTCAGCCCAGGTCCTACCCAGAATGCCTCCCAACACAAGAAGCTGTTCCTTCAACTCTGAGAACAGGTCCTGAGAACTCACAGAAAAATGTGAGAAATCCACAGCCTCTTAGCAAATTGAGCAAAACTGTTTCCAAAGGCTTGGGCTAAAATCCCAGATTCCAAGTCCTCTCAGCTTCACACACAATCATTAGCTCCATCACGAAGACATGCAGGTACCCAGCTCTGAAGGCAGATGAGCTGCAGAGCTAAAGGAACTACAGAGGTAATTGGGGACACATTTCAGCCTCAGAAAGGCTTTGGGTGCTTACACAGTGCTAACGATAAGATAATTTAGAAATATTTCAACCTGACAACATAACGTATCAGCTCTGGCTGCAATTTAGTGCGTGTTATCAGGTTTTTCATTACTTTTTCCTCGCTGTGATGGATTCCACGCTTGCCGTTATTACAGCCATTACATCCTTGATTTTAATGGGGGGTGCTTGCAGCTGTCACAACGGGCTGAAAATATATTCTTTATGTCAGACAGCACAGTAGACATTTCCTCCTTGAGTCACTGACAGGTCACCTCCCCAAACCAATTAGCTAATTGTCTCATATCACTCCCTGAAGAGCAAGAGAAATGAGTGACTTGTGAATGAACTCTGCCAATAGAAAACACTTGTTCTCTCTCCTCCCCCAATTTAAATTTTTTTTAAACCTTAATTTAATCTGTCAGCCATTACAACAAACAAGGCAGTGTGCCTGCCCATTCCTTACATTCTGACTCTGCCAGACCATTTTATTTTTTGTAAATAAAGGAGAATAAAAATTTATAGTGTTTCTTTCCTAGTATATATAGGCAATTCACTGCAGCAAAGTGGGTCAAACACAGTTATTGGATCATGCTTGGGTCCGACTCCCAAATCTGCCATCAGCTCTTTCTGGCTTGAACCTGATCCTCAAGAGCTGTCAAGATTCTTGCATACTGTAAGCACACACTCCTGTCTTCTTTTGCTTCAGTCAGCTGTGTTAGAAAGTGTTACTTTACTTGGCAGAACTGCTCCTCAGGCAGAGCCCCCTCTTGGCTGTTGGCTTCACCAGTGTACTGAGCTGTCGCTCTTATTTCTCTGAGATCTACAAAAGTGATGCAAGTAGGGGAAAATAAAGAAAAAAAAATTGCTCCTCACTGCATATATCAACTGAATCGCATGTTGTATTTCAGAGAGGACAGAGGGGACTGGGGCTTTACATACAGCAGCATGGAGAGAGGAGACCCTTTCCCCTGGCATAGACAGGGATGTGAGTGGATCAGGAGAGACATGCTGGCGTCAGCACACCCATTACAGGGGCAGCCATGAGGGCAAATCCTGAATGACAAGCCCCTGTGTATTGCTGAGCTCCACAAAGAAGCCCTGTGCCTGCCCAGCCAACACCTCCCTTGCTGCTAGATGTTACTACAGCATTTAATTTAATTACACTATCATGGTTGAAATGCTCCAAGAAAACTGAAATATCTGTTCCAGTTACCACTAAATCATATCTTGACCTTCTACCCTCTGACCTCATATGATTCTGCTGTAAGACCCCTAAATCACCCTTGACCAACACGACAGTCCTCTGTGGGGATGTTCCCATAGAGGACTGGCTCAGTCAGAGCAGGGGGTGCTTCTTACTGGGATGTTAATAATGCTTTCTTTCAAAGCATCTCCCATAAGATCCTTTTACACAAACTGGTGAAGTATGTGCTAGGTAACTGTGCAGGGACGTGAGTCTCACTGGGGCAAGACACAAATTTAAAACACCACCAGGAAACACCATTTAAACATAAGGATTATTTTTGTTTTTAACAGTGACGATCGTCAAACACTGGAGCAGGCTGCTCAAAGAGGTCGTGGAGATCCTAAGCAATCTGCACTTGGTGACCCTGCTTTGGGAAAGGAGGTTAAATGAGGTGACTTCCAGAGGTCCCTTCCAGCCTCACTGATTCTGAGCTCCAGTGGATGATTCCCTCTCTCTCATATCCTATGTCTTCCTTCTGAGCTGCTTGTCCCTTCTGTGCAGCTGCTCAGTGCTCTCTCATCCTTCCAACTGCTCAACACCCTCTCATCTTCCAACTCCCCAGCTCAACAGAGGAGCTGAGACCCTCTATGGGTCAGGTTTGGGAGGAACCAAACGAAAACAGCAAGTCAGGAGTCAGTGTGTTCTTTGTGAAAGCCAGGTATCCTGAGGGTACAAATTGAGCCTGATGTTTTGGCTCTGGCTTCTCCATAATAATAACCTGGGATAATCATGGTTTACCTGAAGCTTTGCCTTACAGGGATGTGAGAGGGATAAAAACAGTAAAGATCTCGATTTACCGAGGCACAACACTAAAGGAGGTGGTAGAAATATATCTCAGACAGATAGAGATGGTTAGGACAGGAATGTGACCTGCTCATTCAATTTTCAAGCATTGGTGGACTTGAGATAAAACCTGTAGTCACCACAGCAGAAACACTCCATAGAATGACATTTTCTTTATTGGGTTTTTGAAGGAGTGGGAGGGGCAATGAAACAAACTGACAGACAGCAAAATATCTTTAAGTCAGGAGGAAAATGAAAGCAGCAAGAACAAACAAGGAAAAAACCAGTCCTCACAATCCCAGAAACACTCCTAACAGCTACAGATTTTAATCCTTATTCAAACTCACTCAGAAAGGTTGAACTTGGCTTTCCACAGCACCCTGACCTCACTGGCAGTGACCCAGCTAGCCAACACTCAGGGGATGCTCATTAATCCAGCATCTGAAGGGTTAAGCACATTAGAAGAACCTGCCTCAACACATCCCTATCCACAGTCTCTTTTTCCCTTTGGAAAATGCTAAGTCACTCTTTAGCAAGAGGCCAGGCGAGAGGTTGCTTAGGAACTAAATCACTTCTCATTCTTAGACAGTGATGCTAGCTGGCACCCGGGGTGTGTGGAGCATTCAGAGAGGGGCCAGAGAGCTGAGAGAGCTGCAAGCCAAGGGCTGCAGGGTCATCCCAAAGACCAATATCAGCAGCAATCACTTCTCTCTGCTCCTCCAGACAACCACCCTGGGCTCTGGCAGGAAAACCTTGGGTTTGTTCCAAAAAAGGAACCCTAAAAGGCAAGAGATGTCTACATTAGAAAGGTTTTAGCAATATTATAAGAGGTGGCGCACAAGCTCACATTCAGTGTCAGGGTTTCTGCTGGCACTGTGTCCAATGTGAAGAAGGAGGGATGCTTCAGGAAGAGCAACCTTTCATCCAAGATTCCAAAAATGCTTTCAAGTCCCAGATGACACGCAGCACACAAGGCTGTCAGCTGTGTCTCCAAATCACCCACAAGAGCTGCCCTCTTTTAGGTAAAAGCACTGCTGAAGAAGATATTCCCCTAGACGCTTTTAGGAGAAGTTAAAAACCTTGTAGAAAGCATAATCACCCCAGAGGAAGCCGCCACTACGGCAGCTTCTCAAAGAGAAGTTGTGTCGCTGAGGCTGTCCTGTCCTCATGCCATCTGCCTGGGGGAAGCTATTTCAAGGGAATCACGTGAAGAAAGACTGCTGAGTCAACAGTTCGGACCCAATGAAGCAACAAAAACTGCAGGAAGAAGCCAAATTGTCAGATTTCCATATGTGTGCTCTTGGGGAAAGAGTTTGACCGAGCCATGCAGGAAAACTCGGAAATGGTAAGGTAGGGATAATGAGAACTCATATCCCTTTCTCCTCATCTGCTGAGATAGTCCAGCAGCTCCTGTTGACAGCTCTGCTCAAGATTTTACACCATTAGCACTCGATGTAAAACATGCCCAGCTTTCAGACTTTGTAAGAGAGAGAATCCCAGCAGTCCTCTGGGATACACAGTCTCTGGATGCCCAAGAAAGAAGGTTAGGAGGAGCCTATGGATGAGTAGTTGATAAGGACCTAATTGGCAGAGAACTACCAGATATAAACTGTTGTTCCAGAATGATTTTCTGGATGAGCATAACGGAGTTGGACGCCCATCTTCTGCTGGATTTCTCATTCATCCACAGAGATCCATTTGAAAATCAGTCTAAATGCATTATACTCCAAGATGACATCTTGCAGCCACTGCAATTGGACTGCACCATGTCCTGTTGGGTCTTCAGGCTAACGTTCAAGTTAGTCTCCCTTTTACCCCAGATGGGAATTCCCTAACACTTAAACAAAAACCCCCAAGGACCAAGTTAGACATCTAACAATGCTTTCTTGGAAGGTGCTTCACTGATGGTTCTTTTCAGCACCATCAAAAACGACGGAGAGGATGAACGCAAAAATAATCAGATAATCACACTACAAAACCAAATAATTACTTTTCAAGAGACTTGGCACCCTTGCCCCTGTATCCCTGAGCCCAGCAGACCAGCACAGATGTCTACCACCTGGAGGGGACAAATCTTCATTGCAGGAACCACACTGACACCCTACATGGATGCAGAGTCTGTCACAAGAAGGTCAGGGCACCCAACCAGACCTTTTCATACGTTAGTTTCTGCACTATTTTATAGTACAGAATAGTACTCATGGCTGAGGTCAGGATCCAGTAGAGTTTGAGATTAAACATATGTCCTGCAAGCATCCCCTCCTACCCTGTAGAACACAGATGTGGGGAGAAGGACACACTACATCAAAATTATTCCCTAATGGACAAACCCACAGCTTACCAACCTGAATGAGAAAGAGGCAAACTGGTCCTTTCTCCAGCACTCCCACTGCCTCCCTCCCGAATTCTTGTGGACCATGGATTCACGTGAGACCCCAGATTCATGTGAGACCTTTTTTACTCCAGGGTAACCCAACTACTTCAGGCCAGTTCCACAGAAGGAACAAGAGAAATTGCAAAGTTCCCAGGACACAACCAGCTGGAGTAGCTATAAACCAGCTCATGGGATGTCCTATTCTGGGCATGGCTCACGCAGTAAAGACCCCAGCTCTCCTCTCCCACTTGTGGGTATCACAGCGGTCTTGTGGACAGAGCTGCCCAGACAGAGATGTGAGTTGCATGCCTGTACTGTGATCAAGTTGAGATGAGTCAGTTCACTATTAAATTCTCATTTAGTGCCTTTGTATCAGCTCCCAGCCAGAAAACAAAATAACTGTCTAGAGAAAGAGCCCAAGGAGAATTCAGCTGGCTACAGCAGGTGCTTGAAACTCAGTGCAATATGCCAGCTTGCAACCCTTGTCTCCATCTTTATCTAGGTCGCGGATTTTTTGGCCAAGGCAGTACAGATGTCAGAGACTAGCAGATGGAACAGTGGTTCTACATTATTACCTTCCAGAGCAGTACCCTGCAGTTCATTTAACTCAGGTCCACCACATCTTCTGGAGACGTAAGCAGGAACCCTCCAGGCCCCTGGATGGTATGGGTTTAACTTCACTAGATGGTTTGATCAGCAAATAATCTCCATGTTAGAGAAAAAAAAAAAAAAACCCACTTTAAAAAAAAAAAAAAAAAAAAAAAAAAAAAAAGGCAGAAAGCAACCACCTTCCACTCTGCAAACCCTCTGCCCCACACCAGGGCACTCACAATACTCTGTTTTTCTCCAAAATTGCTAAATCCTGTGGTTCCCTCTTTTGCCCTACAGTCCTCCTTCCTGGCAGCTGTCTCAGCATGCTCAGGAGTTTCATCTAATATTCTGACATCCCCCATCTTGCTGCCAGCCAAGCTTCACAGCTCCTCCTTGGGATGCACCATCCCAGGGTAGACAAACCCCTATGCATTACTCCTTGTACACATCCTCATGGGGTGAGAGGGGATTCATTTCTCACCTCATTGCCCCTGTGCAAATACAAGAAAGGGCTTAGCACAGATTTGACTTGGACTTCAGTGCCTGCAACCAGTTTCACTAAAACGTGCTGTACCATTGTTTTCTCTTCAAGAACAATTCTGCCGGTCTCAGCTCACGAAGAAGGGTGGAAATCATCTGCCCAGACTTCCAAACTGTTCCCCAAACAACTCCCTTCCCTTTTGCCTGCCAAAGGCAGCTCACATCTGCAGAGCTGCATTTGCTGTGCTGACAGCCAGCATACCCACCCTGCTCCCCCCAAAGGGCATGGGAAAAGGCAGCGGGGATGGCGCACAAAAATGTGCAGATGGGAACGTGGCAGGGGAAGGAGTGGGAGACTTTGACCTGCAATTTGTATGCTCAGCATTTCATCTCTGGATGAAGCAATGTTTCGTTTGTGGAGGGCAGGAGAGAGAAGCCTGTGTGCAAGAATAAATTTGGGATAGGGGGAAGTGGACAGCTCTCTGCTCCCCAGTTTTAAAGTCCAGGAGCTAACTTTTCTTGCCTCTTGTCCCTTTTTCCCCTACAGTAACCAAGTCATGGGGCAAGAAAAGAGGACACAGTGTGATACCATAGCCCATTTCCTCATTCAGGGACTTTGGAGGGTCATGAGAAGAGAGGATGGATGGTGATGCTGGTGACAATGGTAGCTTAAGATAGGGGTTTTACATGAGGATTTGAAAGGCTCCCTAAGACTTTGGCACCTTTACACAAATTCATCCAAAGTAGGATGAGAACTTTCATCAGGCAGAAAGGACTGTCTTGTATTTACTCAGCCCTGTGTCCATCTGAAAGGTATCACCCCCATCCTCCTCACATGATTCCCAAGCTCCCAGTTATGTTTAAAAAAAAGAAAGGGAAAAAACCTCCTGAACCACCACTGAGCAAGCAATGCACTACACGGACACATGTTTTTGTGCTCACTTGAGCTAAACCTCCTCCACAATTTTTCCTTTTGCCAAATGTTTCTGAGTGGGAGCACTGGAAAAATAAACTCCCCTGGCGCAGTGGGACGCAGGCGGGTGGCCAGGCTGAGCCGAGTCCCGGGGGCTCATGGCCACAGGCAAACCCCTGGGAGCCCCTTCCCTGTCCTCTCTGCAGCACAGGCTCTCAGCTAGGAGACATTTACTGGGAACAAGTGCCTATTGTCCCCCATCAAAACTGAGAGGCAGCTCGGTGGGATAAAAATATAATCAAGTGGAATTTCAGCCTCCCTTTTTGTCCTCTTGGCTCTACTCTTGCTCTCAAGCCTGCACAAAGCCCCGGCATTGGTCCTTCTGCCTGCCTTGCTTTTAAACCTAGATAGGCAGCTTTGAAATGACACCTTGAGAAAATTATTATCATTATCATGTCCAGGAACAAGTCTCTCCTATTATTACTATTATTTTTCCCTTCTTTGCCTTGCAGCACTGCTCCAGTCCACAGCAGGCTGGGGGTTTTGGATAGCATAATGGGAATGGTTGCAAGATTGAAGGTGGCAGGAAAGTTGACAGGTTTGCTGCAATAAAGACCTGGGTAGTACCTGGTTTCCAGGGCACAGCTGAAGTAGTTCAAAGCAAGCATGTGACAAAGATTCCAAGGTCCATACTGCCTCTTAGGAAGAAGCCATGGGCAGCTCTGTCGGGGCATGCCTGCAGCTGATGCCCATCTGGTTTGTTTGGTGCCTCTGATTCCCCATGTGGGATAAATACACCTATTTCTCCAAGGCAACGGCTCCTGTGATCCTTGCGTGACATTTGTTGCACATATGCCAACTAATAATAATAAATATGCTAAATATGAAAGGATACACAGAGCAATAAAAACCAACACTTAGGAAGGACAAGGAAAATAAAAGATGGCAAAGGAAAGCAGTAGCATGGAGTTAATGATCTGAGATCAAACTGGAGGAACTAATGGCCCTTTTTTCACAACCCAGTTAAGTGTATGAATATTGAAAACCTTCTTCATAATCCTGCAGCAGGGAAACACACAGCAAGTCTAACAAGTGAAGAAAAAATTATCAGCCACTTCCACTAGGAAAATGGGAACATTGGTAGAAGCTGGTTCAAACATTGGCCACAAGGATAAAAACCCCTATTATTTCCAAAATCCTGCTGCAGGATGCAAGAGGGTCCTGACCACACATGAAATCCCTGCATTCCCAGAGGCCAAATTCTACTCACGCTCCACAGCATCTGCCCCATCCTCTTCTCCCCACAGCTCTTTCCCCAAGAGCCTTGGAATGGTGGTGGTCAAAGACTCTGCAACACCTAAGCACTTTGGAGCCATTTCAAGCCAGATGAGGACCCCAAGCATGTATCAATCAGTTTTACTTCCAGCAGACAAGGCCTTCCCCACTGTTGAAAATAAACCCATAAAGGCTAATTCAGCGTGTCCCAACAAGTCAGATGAATCCATCCAAGAGGACTGGTACTGCCTGGTGTTTCCTCCTCTGTATCCCTCAGTCCTGAAGTTGGATGAGGCATGCAGCTGAGGACCAGCTGCCACGTGCAGATTGCCACCTTGATCTTGCTCCAAAGCATCTGCACTTTCAATCAGTCCTCCTTACAGCTGGTTCCTTTTATTTTTATAAAAGGTGTCTATCATCAAACAAGCCTCATTAATGCAACAGGAAGATGAGGTTCACCTCAATTTTGTTTAGGGCTGTGAACCAGCAAATCTTAGATTGCATGGGAGGTGGTGAGGTCTTTGGGAGCACCCTTGGGCCGATGCTGCCCAAAGCATGTCCCAAGGAATCCCCAGGAACAGACAGAGTCTCCAGTTCATTTGAGGAAGACATTAAGAAGCTCCTTTTACCTTAGAACAAGCAATCAAGGCAAGATTGGATGGGCTCTGAGCAACTTGATGCAGTGGAAGGTGTTATTGGCCACAGCAGGGAGTTGGAACCAGTGATGTTGAAGGTTCCTTCTGACCCAAACCATTTTGTGCGTCTATGATACCATGAAGTATTGCTCTGACATCGATACTCATCTGTTTGATGATATTTCAGCACTGGAGGTAAGTGCGGTGATTTCTACACAGAGTGAAAAGACAGATAACGTGAAGGCTGGTCTCTGGGAAAGCTGATGCAGAAACCAGACTCACTGCACAGAAAAGTGCCATTGCTGCTTGGCTGGAAGCAATCAGAGTTGTGGGGTCTCTGGAGGCATCTCTGCTTTCCTGAGAAGGCCAATGTTTAAAAAATCAAAAAGCAGGCACAGCAGTTCTGAGCTCCCCAGGACTTTCTGAGCTTTTCTGGATAGTCTTCACTATGCAAATATAACTTTCTGAACTTTTTTGGGTACTACCACATAAAGGATTTTTGGCTGCAAACCTTTGCGTTACAGACCCAAATTCTGATAGCTGTGGCAAAGAACAAGATTTACCACGTATGATTGCAACTGCAGCTTGTGTTTGCAAAGGACCCCGAGACCTCCACCTTCACTTTTTCAAAGGATCATTCACAGGTCACAGCAATTAAAGATTTGGACCTGAAGCTTTGCTGAGGTGCAGGCTGAACTGTCCCAAAAGAAATCAGCCCCATCTCTACTCCCAGCATGTTGCAGCCATGCGGCACTTGCTAGATTCACTCTCTTGACAGCTGAGATTTGGTTCAGTTTAGTAAATATAAGCTTGATGGAGTGATCTGTCCTCCATGTTCATGTTGTACCCAGGCCAAGAAAATGATTGGGAGTACTTGCTCCTCATGATGCAGCTGGAAGCTCCAGCAAAGCCCCTGAGAGCCCACGCCACCATAAGCTCTGTCCATGAGCCCCATCCATTCCATGGATGCTCACAGGACTCTCCTGCCCATTTATAATATACTTTTTAGACTGAGACCCCATGCAACATCACACAGATTGCAGCCTCTCTCACCAGTACATGCTTCACTGGCTGCTACAGAATAGCTGAAAGTATTTGAAAACAGCAATTAAGCATTTCTGAAGTTTGGCAGCGGGATTTATGTCAGCCAGGAACTGAGAACTGGTCTCCAAAAGTTATCACTTGATTTATTTCAAGGAGAACAAAGGAAATTACAGAGGACACATTGGTTATGGAGAGCAGCACACTATGGGCAGAAAATGACCACAATCCAAATATTGCCCTGGCACTCATACTCACCTGTTGATGATATTTGTCCAACACTGGAGGGAAGTGTGATGAATTTTATGCAAAATGGAAAGATGGAGAAACTTGAAGGCTGATTTAGCCATTTTTCAGCTTAGAAGCAAACTCGCACACAACAGGCAATAAACTCAATCTCCTAAGAAAAGCAGGCTGTGTAAACTGAAAATGCCACCAGCAAGCAAACTTCAGCCCTGAGACCCTTCTTGCTGGTTCTTAAGTTTAAAAACAACAACTGAATTTTAAAACCTCATTTGCTTCAGTGCTCTAGAACCTGGCTTTTTATTATGAAATGCTAGAAAAGAACAGAAAAATATAAAAACATATTCAGCCTTCCTTTTTGTTTAATAACAGCCCCCAAAGCACTCAAAGTACTTGAAACCAGTGAGATAACTGTCCTGATTTCAGAGAGGACGGGTGTGGGTGGCACCTCCCAGCACAGGAGGGGAACGTTTGCATTGGCAGCAGAGGCAGAAAGCCTCCACACAACCTAGGGAAAAAGGAAAAAAATGAAAGAAAGAAAGAAAAAAAACCCACCCAGCAAATAAACAAAAGCATTCCTAATAAACTGGAAATGTCATACTACATCAGGGATCACAAGATCGAGCCCAGAAAGGTCCAAGTGGCAAGAACATGCTGTTAAAAACAGATGGGAAAAACAAGCCGGGAAAGGTTGAGACTGTGTTTCTAAACTTCTGTTCCCAACACGGCTTTTAGAGCTGGTGCTGGTGTGGCTGGGGAGACAGTGGGGTGAATTACCAGCTGTCTGCATCATCCCAATAGCCCCTGTGCAAACCTTATAGGCAGGAGGATGCAGGAAACAGTTTTACACTAAAATTCCTATTCAACAACTTTGGAAACGTAGATTTTTCCAGCTTCCTAAGCGCAGGCTCACCACATGTGGAGTCAGGTTAATAATACTGCTTTTTAAAATTTTAGCCTTGATTTTGGGGAGTCGTGCTTGGAATGGGATTTGCTCCTCACAGCATGGCTCTGTCCAGGCAGAGGTTGAGGCTGGGTTTCTGGGATTCCCTGCAGCACATGGGGGTGGCCATGTCAGCCTTTCTGTGCTCATTCCTACTCATCTTAAGATGGACTTACAGAGGCAGCTCCACTCAGTGCCATGAAAGCAGGTGCTCGGCGACCAAAAGACAAGTCACGTGCTGGGAAAAGTGTATTCCTGCTGACAACCCCCTAAAGGTTACACATTACATGAAAAGGAGAAAGGAAGACTAAAGTAAAATGGACAGATGAGGGTACCAAAACATGCAGCCTTGCAGAGAGGTGTGCAGAGGAAACCTCTGTGCCTGCCACCTCCATGCTCAGCTCATCGCCCCAAAGGCGAATGGAGATGAAGCTCCTGATGACAAACTCCTAAGATACACCAGATGGTACCTCTGAGATGTTCAGAGGCCTTTCAATGTAACAAAATGACAAAAGTTTATTGTTCTAGAGGACTTTTAAAATGTAACTGTGTGCCCTGAGCACATGAAGACAGAGCTGGAGCCAATACAGCTCTGCATGCACAGAGACCTGGTTGGGGTCCACAATTTTCAGATGCATTCAAGCCAAGATCTGTTACTCAGAGAAAGAGGGTCGAGCCTGGAAGAACTCAAATACTTTTGAGCTGCAGCACCTGGAAGATCTCAGAAGTATTTGTAAATATTGGGGTTTGGCTCAAGTGCCTTTTTATGCAGGAAGAGCGTGGGGAAGAACACTTTTTTAAGCACAAACCAAATGCTGTTCTGAAATTTAACAAGTTCGACTGATTTCCTCTATTATTTTGCATTCCTTTATGCTTTAGGCTCCAAAAGATGCCTAAATATCCAAGTGCATAGGCTGCCAGCACAGCTTTTCCAGCCCAGCAGGAAGTAGGAGATATCTTCAGGGAGAGCCTATTTTTGGAGAGCTATCCAATTCCAAACTAAGCTTTCAAACTTTTTGTTGTTATTATCTAGATTAAGACAGCAGAGTGGAAGAGCTGAGGCATTCCCACAGATCACATTGCTCATACTCCTTGTTCTCAGTAGTGAAATCGAGGTTGTGCATGGATGCAGGACATGGCTGGAAGTCCAGGGCTAAGGTGCTGGGGGTTTGTTGAGGTCCTGAGCTGATACATGAGCACCTGGACATTCGGATGCAGTTGTGTTTAAATTTCAAAAAACCAGTTCTTAATTCTGAACAACTTATCCTGTGTGAAGCCAAGATGGATGGAGACTATTTTCTCTTTTACCCAATACACTCCAAGTGAAAAACATGTATATAACAAAGAATTGCATTACAATAGCTTTTCACATTACCCAACATGTCTGCAGAATCAGCAGCCAAGAGCAGGACACCCCAGAGCCCCCCTGCTGAACAACTAGATTACACTAAATTAATTGCAGCATCCAGTGTAGGGTTTTCTTCCTTTTATAACTCCAATTTTATACATTAAAAAACATTTAATAGCCATCCTTCAGCTTATTCCTTAAGATTAATAAATCAAAACAGAAACACTGGGGAGTTTACAACAACAATAACAAAAAAATAAAATACTAAAGCCCCCTTGGCTGAATTTAATTTCTATTAGAATCCTTAGTCATGATGGAAATGTATTTATAACCACAAACCTCCACTAAATTATCTTAACAGCCTCTAGCTGTTGTGCTGATGGCCGAAACAGCACAGAAAATTACTGTCTCACCGTACAAAATTATACACATCGCCATTACACCATGTTTCAGTCCCAGCCTCTCAACAGCAGAGCAGATTTATTCTTATTACCCAACCAAGCTCACCCACTAGCACACACATGTGCCCTGCCACGTGTGTACTCCCAAAACAGAGTAAATCCACTGATTTTGGCACAAACGCCCTGCCCAGCACACAACAACCACTCACCTTTTCCCCCTCCTTTCCCACGTCTGACTGACTTTCCGCTCATCAGGGTTTCCTGTCTGGCAGCTGGGCTGAGTTTTTAAACAGGCTGAATTCACTCCTAACCTTATCCGATGAACTTCAAGGCAAGGCACGTGCCAGTGAACTTGGCTCAGGAATTTTTCAGCATGAGACTGCAGGGGCTGAGCATGCTGGGATGCAGCTTAGAAATAGGAAGACAAAGATGAGACTGAAGGATGTTGGTGTCTGGTTCCCAGCTCTGTGATAGACTTGTTGCAAGCCCTGAAATATCCGCTTAGTCCCTGTACACGGTAATTTCCTACTTATAAGGCAGGGCCAGTAAAGATCCAAGAGTCTGGTAAGCAACTTGGTAGCCTAGGGGTGGAAAGGTTGGAAACTCACTCAGTATCCAATCTCTTGTGCCAGCTGTTTGCTCTGTTGGGATGTGCAAAGCTAAAATAATTTGTTTTTACAAGCCATCTCAATGTTATAATGCCAAGACCCTGGAATATTCAGGGTAGGTGTTCAAGTATTAGTGAGAGTTCAAAGTGCAAGGACCAAAGCTTGGAGGAAAGAAAATGAACCCAAGCCCGGGCCACACTACTGGGCTTTGGGGACAAAAAGGATAAAGGTGGGAAAATGGAAAAAGCAGATATGATAATATCCAGGAATATACACTGACCAGGGATGTATGTCTGAGCTACAACTTGAAGAGAGCCACAGCCATTTCTGATTGTGCTTTGGTGTTTCATTTTCCAGCAAACCTGTATTTTGTTGGGGTTGTTTTTGGTTTGGTTTGCATGGTTTTTTCTGTTTTTAAATATATATAACAAGTCAAAAGTCTCCCATGCTTTGAAGGAAAGAAATCCAAGGTTTTGACCAGGCCCTTCCACACTGTCAAAGAAGAGTTGAACCACGCCTAAATTACAGCAGACTCGGCAGCAACGTGCACAGCAGAGGGGAACACATAAACCCCAAACGTGTCATTCTGGCTTCTCGCCTTCCTCCACAACCTGAGCTATGGTTGGTTAGTGGGAGGCTCCAGGTAGAAAGAAATGCAAAGAACTGGCTTTAAAAGCTCTTCTTAATTACAAATGCAAATCTTTAAGCTTGTCCTTCCCAAGTGGTATTCAACAACTCAATTCTATCTGAAATTCCAAGTGTGTCAGAGCAGCAGGTCCACACTTCACCCCACAAACCTTAATGACAACATTTAACAGCACTGACTTGGACATGGCAGACTCTCCCAAGAAGCAGGCTGGACAGAGAAATACCACCAACAGAACACTGTCATGAAACACCCTACTTAACCAAGAACTCATAAAAAGCCTCATGAACAACTCACACATTGCACACGTCAAGATTCGCTTTGTGTCCCTTTTTCAGTCCCAGCCCAGAGCAATGCTTGAGGCTCAAGACAAACACGCACTGCCAACTCCCTGTGAACATCTAACACACACTCCTGAGCACAGAGTATTTTGTGAAGCTCTGTCCATGACACCAACCTGTAACACACTCTGCCTTCTGCTGCACATGAGGCGCCTTCAGTATTAAAAAAACTCAAACAAATAAACCTTGCAGGCAATCTTTCTCTCTACACACGAGTTTGTCTTCAAACCTTGCTCTTCAGTGCACCTCCCTGTGACAGCACATGATACATCAGCCCATCTGCATGCCAGCTGGCTGTACTGATTTGATGCTAAAAAGAGTATATTGATTGATTCCCAGTCGAAGCCTCAGCCAACATGTTTTGCCAGTGTTTGAGACAACGGCCTGATCCCTTCAGGCCCTCCTTCCTTTGAGTTGACTTTGAAGGGAGTGTAAGGTAGTGGCTGAAAATGGCTTTGGGAGCAACTCTATGGCTATGGTGCTGGATCTAGCTAGTCTTGGACCAATGCACACCCCATTACAGGTGGCAACTTGCTGAAAAGGAAAGAGGACAGAGCCCAATCTCTTGGAAAGACCCATGTTCAACTGTCTGACTGCTTCAAACCACAAAATAACAATTTTGCTCCTTTCCAGTGCTATCAACTATGCTATCAACTTCTAAAATTGCAGATATTCATATTATTCATATCTCATCTACTTAATAAGATGCAAATTCAGAGTTGGTAGAAGGAGGCAGCTTCTTACCCCTTGTACATCAGCAGCAGAGGCAGAACTTGCTGCAGGATGAAGAAACAAAAAGATCTTACAAGCTTTAACATCTGTCACCTGCTCCCCTTCTGCATTTGATGCCAAGGGGTCAGACACATCTGGTCACCCCTCCCAAGCAAAAAGCTCACCTCTCCAAGAGTGAGTTCCAAGATGGGATGGGACATCACTCTCTTTGGTGATGCACCAAATGCTTTGGGCCACTTCCCAAAGAAGGAACCTGGGGTGCTCATGTAAGCAGTCCCATGACCCAAGATGAAATGCTGTCCCCACTCTGCATGGGCAGCAGCTATGAGGACTTTTATCAGGGCACTTTCTCGTTCACTTTCCTTGGAAGGTGGCTGTCCTTTGCTGCTTTGGAGGCCTGTTGTGTAAAGGTTTCCCAGGCTCCTAATCACTCTCATCACCCTTCTCCTAAGATGCTGGTGTCAGGGGTCCACCCACACACACATTGCTTCAGGATAAAGTCCTGATCACTGGCAGAAAAACTTCCTGCTCCCTGTCCTGCCTCACTCCATGCACACAGTAGGCTCAGAGAAGGACCTGAACAGATAAAGCTCAGTTAAAACCTCAACTGGCAATTTTGAAGGCTTGAGCAGGGACCAGCCCACTTTTCTCAGCGTCTCCCTCTGGCCAGGACAGCTAAAAGGACCCCTGTCAGTCTGTAAACCCCATATCTTCTGAATCCCTTCTTTTTTTCCCTTTCAGTTCTATTATTTATTTACTCCCCTCCCTCAAAGGCTTTAAGGAGCCATGATCACAGAGTGCCCACTGTCTGCATGCCTGCCCCTATAGACAACATAAGGCCATGCTGGAGGTAGCAGTGGGGCTCAGCTGCCAGCTCTGCACCCCTCTCTCCTGCCACCCTGGCCCTGTGCCCTGACCCCCAAAACAATGAGCTCTTCTATTCCCCACAGCCCACTGGAAACTGTGGCCTGACATTACGTGTGGTGGTCAGTGGGCGAGGCAGGCAGGGAAGGAGAGATGGGGGCAGAACACAAGCCTCAAGTCATCGATTCTTCCTGGGTCAAAGCAAATGAGGATTTCCCGGGAGCTTCCTATCTGGAGGGAGCTATTTAGGAACAACACAGTGACCCAGAATCAAAGGAGCTGTGTGCAGTGTTGATGGCATGGAAGTAGAGCGGCTATTTTATGCTGTCAATCAGCCAGAAGGGGCATTTACAGAGGGGCACTTATGGAAGGGGCATGGAGAAGAAAAGGCTCTGGAGAGACCTTATTGTGGCCTTCCTGTACTTGAAGGGAGCTTATGAAAAAAAGAAGAGTTTGCTTTTAAACAGTCAGATAGTGATAGAAAAAGGGGGAAGAGTTTTAAACTAAAAGAGGAGAGATTTAGATTAGATGTTAGGAAGAAATTCTTTACTGTGAGGGTGGTGAGGCACTGGAACAGGTTGCTCAGAGAAGCTGTGGATGCTCCATCCCTGGAAGTTGATGCTCCATCCCAAGGCCAAGTTGGATGAGCTCTGAGCAACCTGGTCTAGTGGAAGTGTCTCTGCCCATAGCTGATCTTTAAGGTTGCTTCCAACCCAAACCACTGCGATTCCATGATTCTATGGTTTATTTTTCTTGCCCCTTCCTGGGCTGGACAGCTCTCAAATACAGCACCTGTGGCAAGCAGTGTAAGAAAGAAGACCTGGAGTTACTGACGTGGCCTGTACCGGAGTGGTAAGGGAGACTTTCAAATGGCGAGGAAACTACCCAAACCCTGAGCTGAATTGCATAGCCAACCTTCCCTTTTCCATGGGGCACAGTTTCAAGCCAAGAGCATCCAGAGAGCAGTAAAACCACATATTTCCCCCTACAAATAAGAAAAAAGCCAAAAGGTCCTTAAATAACTGTGTGGATGAAGATCTGAAAGACAGATCAGCAGCAATGACTAATAACCCCATTAAGCATCATTACTGTAATTTTTATGAGATTAAAAAAAATGC
Source organism: Pycnonotus jocosus (assembly GCA_013400435.1). Taxonomy (NCBI): domain Eukaryota; kingdom Metazoa; phylum Chordata; class Aves; order Passeriformes; family Pycnonotidae; genus Pycnonotus; species Pycnonotus jocosus. Next base: position 111,559 of record VWYP01013420.1, read on the forward strand.
AGACGAACAAGAGCATTGCCCAGTTCAACAGCAACACATGGTACCAAAGCTCCCATGTACCTGCAACATAGCTCTTCAAAGCTGAAAGTTTAAAAGACACCCCAGTGCCACCAATAGAGAGGAGAGAAATGAAGACTTACTAGTCACTTTTGGAAATGAGACAAAATCCCCAGTTGGATATTATGTTAAGTAGCCAGAAAGTGGATTTAGCAAGTCAACTTGCAACTTTTGGCAGCCTCATGAAAGTCCATTGGCTTGTTCTGAAGGTCAGTGAGGAACCAGAATGGGTGAGGCAGCAGCTGGGATCATCAGCAAAACTTAATCACTGAAAATCCATGAAATTCAGGAGACCGCAAATCTTTGACTCAAAATGTTATTTCCATCTTACCATATGGATGCGGGACCTGGAACTCCACCAAAGAAATGTCTAAATGCCTTCCAAAGCAAACGCCTTTGGAAAATACCAGGTTTAAATGGAATAAGATGCATAACAAGTACTGAAATGCTATTAGGACAGTATCTTCAATTCAGAAGACATGATGGAAATAGTTTGGATGTGTCCAAAAGGCGTGGGGAAGGAAAAGAAAGAATAAATAATAATTTTTTAAAAACAACAAGAAGATCATTCAGTCAACAGATTTCCATTTCTGTCAATAGATTATTATTTCTGTAATAAAGAGAACAAACATACAGCATCTAAAAATTCAAAGGCCATGTGGAGCCTGGAGTAGGCAGAGACAGAAAAGCTTTTGAAGCAAGAGAAAAGAAGCAATCTGAACACTTAATACAGAAATGTCTAAGAGCTGTTCCCAACTGGTCCTGCCTCAAAACCAGATTTAAACTATAAATAAAAATGTCCCATTTCTGATCCAAGAGAGAACTTCCTACCCTGACCACACATCATTTTGGGGTGAGAATATTCACATTTGGATGGAGAAGTTAATTTCTAGGTATTAGTGTAATGCAGACAACGAGACTGATGCAAGACTTCCCAGATCAGAACCATCCCCAGTAAAAGTGCACAAGAACTCAGAAAAAAATAGGAACCAAATATGAAAACGCAAATCCAGAGATGAAATCGGCTTCCCCCTTTCCCCCCCAGGTTGCTGGATTCAGTCCAGATTCACTGGAGAAACAGGCACCGCTGGCTATCTTACACAGCAAGAAACATATGCTTCCAGCACTCAGATTTTCCTTCTGTCCTTTAAAAGGCACAGTTTGCAGGCTAAAGACAGCTAAGAACAATTTTTTTGACCAAAGCTGCTTTTAAAATATTTTTTAATACTTTCTGTTTAAACATAGCACCTACTTAAATTGCAGTATGACTAGATATGATTGATGACATATGTACGATGGCACTGTGCAGGCTTGACCTTGAGGAAATCCTCTTTGTACACTGCAAGGTCGTGGCAGGCACACCTTGGTGCAACTGTGTATGCCTGGCAGCATGCAAATGGTTTGAACCTCTTCTTAAGGTCTCAGGTCTGTTTTTTGTGAATCCACACAATGAATATTGGCTTTTTCTGTCACAATAATCACAAATAAGAGAGAAAAGTGATCATAGAATCACAGAAGATCCTGAGCTGAAAGGGACTCTTGGGATCACGGAAGTCCAACTCCTGGCCCTGCACAGGACACCCCAAGAGTCAAACCATGTGCCTGAGAGCATTGTCCAAACACCTCTCAAACTCTGCCAAGCTTGGTGCTGTGACCACTTTCCTGAGGAGCCTGTTCCAGTGCCCAACCACCCTCTGGGTGAAGAACCCTTTCCTAATAGCCAGCCTAAACTTTCCCTGACACAGCTTAATGCTATTCACTCGGTCCTGTCACTGGTCACCACAGAGAAGAGATCAGTGCCTGTCCCTCTGCTTCCACAGCAGTTGCAGACCACAATGAGGCCTCCCCTCAGTCTCCTGTTCTCCAGGCTGAACAAACCAAGTGCTCTCAGCTGGTCCTTGTAAGGTTTCCCCTCCAGAGCTTTTGCCATTTTTGTGGTCCTCCTCTGGACGCTCTCTAACAGCTTTGTATCTTTCATACACTGTGGCACCTAAAACTGTCCCCAGCCCACAAGGTGAGGCCACCCCAGCTCAGAGCAGAGCAGGACCATCCCCTTCCTGGCCCAGCTGGTGATGTTGTGCCTGATGCACCCCAGGACACAGCTGCCCCTCCTCCTGGCTGCACAGGCACTGACTCACATCCAACTTTCTGTCCACCAGAACCCCCAGGTCCCTTTCCGTGGCACTGATCTCCAGAGTATCATTCCCCGGCTGTCTGTACATCCAGGGTTGCCCCAGGACAGGTGCAGAATCTGGTACTTTCCCTTTTTATACTTCATATGACTGGTGATTGCCCAGACCTCTAATTTGTCCAGATCTCTCTGTAGGGCCTCTCTGCCTTGGAGGGAGTCAACAGCTCCTCCCAACTTACTATCATCCACATGGTTCTTTAGTATCCCTTTGAGTCCTGCACACAAGTAATTTTTTAAGATGTTGAAGAGCACTGGTCCTAAGACTGAGTCTTGCAGAACCCCACTAAAGCTCAGTCACCAGCCATGCTCTACACTGGCTCCATCTATAGAGCCTCCCACGTTCACTGCCAATTTGCTGTGGTTTAACCCATGATAACCACATGATAACCACAAAGCTGGTTTCACTTGGCAGCAAGGTGGAGAAGCTATGCAGAATGGCAGCAAAATGTCTTTCAGCTCTACTGCTGCTCTATGGGGAGCCTGAAGTAAATGAAAATATCTCTCTCATTTCTTCCACCATACATTTTGTCACCACTGTAAGGTGCTGAAAGATCCACCTAAGCATTATGATATGAGAGTTTAAAGACTTTAAAGGAATACTGAAAGGAAGGGCCATTTATATTAAAAGCAGTAATTTCCAAACCTTTTGGATCAACTCATCTCAGAGAGACCCTTCATGACCTTGGCACCCTCATCATCCAAATCCCTGACAGATGTATTATGTACTTCCCTGGACCAGCTGCAATCTGTGTCCACAGCTTCACACATCCTCAGCAGCTTGTGAGCAGCTCGGAAGCCCCTGGCTCAGGTAGAAACCATAAAGCCAAGGTGAGTTTCCAGCTGTGGGAATGACTCTGAACACAAGTGCAGCCAAAACCGTGACTTGCTCCATGCCTTGGTTTCCCCATCAGACCAGACCTTTCAGGGGAGATCTCCCCAAACACAGCACATGGAGCCCCAGTTGCCTCAGCTGCTACTGTAACACAGATTAAGAAGTTTTATTCTGCCTTTGAGTCACTACTATAAATTATGTGCTTTGGTCTGGTAAACACTTGTGCATCATGTCTTCCATCTGATAGTTGCTAAAAGAAAAAGATAAAAAAAATTTGTTTCAGTATCACTTCTGCTCTCTTTCAAAGAGAAACAAGGCCAGCCTCCTTGCACACTCTCCTTAAGTATTGTTTGTCTTTCTTAAGTTCAACCTGTGCTTTGCCACCATCAATCTTTTACATCCAGTGTAGGCTGCCAGGACAATCAGCCAACTGTGAAGTCATGACAGATAGCTAAGGATTCACTCAAGCTGTCTTAGCAAAGCCAAAGTACCAGGAAAATACACCAGGTTCACCCCCCCCCCCCACA
>VWYP01013420.1:115183-143816 GCA_013400435.1 Pycnonotus jocosus
CCCCCCAACACTTGGACTCCTTACCTTTGTGGGCATGTCCACCTCAATTGATGCAATGCCTCAGAACATGCACAGGTTAGTCCTGACCAAACCAGTTTTGGTTTCAGCAGGTGAAGAGCTGCCCCAGCAAGTGTGCTGGCAGCAAACAAAACAAAGACCGTCCACCCTCACAGCGAGCTGGGCTACAATAGCTCTGCTGCTTCTGAGATTTGTGGCTCCACATTGTATCTTACAGTGGTGTAAGAAATGTTGGGTTAGTGGCAACTCGGGAGATTTCCAGTCCAGTCTTGTATTTGAGGTGTCACTAGATCAGATCAGCTGGAATTTTCTCTAGCCAAGTCTTGAAAACCTCCAAAGACCGAGATCCTGCAGGCTCTGTGGTAACCTGTTCCTTTACACCACGACCCTCTTACTGGAGGGGCTTTCCTAAAACCCAGCCTGAACCTACAAAGCTGGATGGTGGTTGTTGCTCCTTATTTTGTCACTTTCTACAATCATGATGAGCTTGACTCCATCATTCCCACAACCATCCTTCAAGTATCTGCCTGTTACCAGATCACAATTATCATGATGACAACACATCACTACCTGAATCTTTCCAGAAAATGCTACAGTGGGCAAAGTAATGCAGCCCCACACACAAAAAAAATGACCCCAAAAGGAGATTGTAGGGAAGAGGTCGTGTGTTTTGACTCATCAGCAATGATGCAGCAGAGAAACAAGTCAGAGTGCGGGACCTTTGTGCAGCATTGCACAAGAGAGCCGGTGTAGCAGGAGTGCTGGCAGCCACGGCCTTTGCAAGCAAAATGCACCCCCTGACCTGCAAAACCTTCTCTGGTGGAGCAAGTGTTCATCCCTCCTCTGAATCATGGGGTAGATGACAATAGCTAAAATATATGATGGTCTTTTGGAATCAAGCTGGGAAATTATATGGGAGGAGCAGGGTGCAGCAAGGCAGTTTGACAGATGGAATAAATGCAAACTCAAGGGGTTCAGTGCAGTCAAAACTTTCTACAAAGAACTTGTCAGAGGACTACCCTGAGTCCCATCAGGAGACATTATATCCAGATGATATAATTGGTGCCTTTAAGCCTCCTAGCTATCCCTCCCTGGATCCAGGCTCAAAATCCATAAATTCGCCTAAACCAGCACTGGAAGGAACTTTTGGAGAACTTGTCAAATTTATTCCACTGCCTGAAAACAGATTCAGCTCTCTGAAGTGGAGTTTGGCCAACCTGCACTTCAGAACTGCCACGATGGAGACTCCAAGTCCATCCCAAACCATCTGTTCCACTGCTCCACTCCTCTGGCAATCAGAGGTTAGGCAGTTTTTCCTACACTTGTTTCCCTTGTTGTAGTTCAAGCTCTGTACTTCTTGGCCTTCAACCACTAGCCATGGAGAACAGTTTACCCCTTTCCCCTTCACAGCTACCTTTGGCATACTCAAGGACTCTTATTTCTCCTCTCAGCCCTCTCATCTCCAAGCAACCCCATCTCCTTCAGTCTGTCTGTATTTTTGCTCATTTTTTGGTGCTTTTCTCTGGTGTGTCTGCAACTATTTCCTATTTTTGTTAGTGGGTAGAGCATCCCGAATGAGGCATGGCACAGCTGAGCACGGGAGTGACCGACTAAAACTCCTTAGAGAGAAGAGCGAAAAAAAGAGATAATTTTGCACAATACCTATCTTTTGTATTTTGTTGCAAAATAAAGAGATGTTCTTTCTTCTCCCTCCTATAAAATTTCATCCCAATCAGCATTGTGCCAAACTCCACCTGGCATCTCCACCACCCAACAGCCTATGCTATCTCTGCACTAATGCTTTACTCCATATCCCCCATCCTCATTTAAGGAGAACATGCTTACAAGCCATTTTCAGGTAGGATATGAAGGATCTACTTCAGGAACCAAAATAAGCCCTTCATCAAGGAATTGCCCCTAGGAATAGGGCTGCAATCAGTAAATCAGCCCTTTTACCTCTTTTTGCTTGTCCCATTGGAGAGGAGCAGCTCTTCCAATGACCTTGATTAAACTGCTTTTGCTTGACGTAAGAATGACATTGATTCACAAAGCCAAACCCAGATAAACCAACTAGGAAGAAAAAAAGACCAAAAAACCCAAAGCACTAAAGGACTGTTAAAATCGGTACACGATGAGAAGCTTTTGTTTTAGTCAGAACTGCAGACATACATCTCAGCCAGACAGAAAACACTCTGACTTCATGGTACATAAATGAGCAGGCAGAGCACACTGATCCAACGATAGGGAACTGAGCTGCTCTACGACAGCACTTATTTTTCACAGTGCTTCCCTGCCAGACAGTCCAGCCCTGAGCCCGTTGTGCTGGGTAGTGGACAGACACAAAACACTGCTCTAAACCCATGTCTAACACAGGAGACAACAGACAGGCACGTCCAGCAGGAGAGGACCAGGAGACAGTGACTCAGTAGAGGACCAGCACAACATGCGCTGGTCTCGGCTCATTGGTCACACAACTAAAGCCCAGGGTTTTGTTTAGGGACTGGGGTTTTTTTAATTTTTTTTTTTCACACGTGTTTTAAGGAGGAGCCAGGAGGAGAATTAAAAGACAGTTTTGTGCTTTGTAGCTGCGTACAAGGAGATCCTTTCATGCGTGAAAGTCAGAAAGGCAAAAGGTAGGGACAGGCTTTTTAATAGGGTCTGTAGCAACAGGGCATGGGACAATGATTTTAAACTGAAAGAGGGTAGATTCAGACCAGATATGAGGAAGAGATTTTTTTAAAATGGGGGTGGTGAAACACTGGCACAGGTTGCTCAGAGAGGTGGTGAACGCTCCATCCCTGGAAACATACAAGGCCAGGCTGGACAGGGCTCTGAGGAACCTGGTCTAGTTGAAGATGCCTCTGCTCATTGCCAGGGCATTGGGATAGATGAGTTTTAAATGTCTCTTCCAACCCAAACCATTCTATGAAGGTGCAAAAAGTGTTTGTGTGAAAAAAAGCAATTAAGCAAGAGGACTAGGGAGCTTGATGTCCCAAGCAGAACAGAGGAAAAAAGAGATATTTTGGTACTTCAATTACTTTTGACCTTCAATTGTTTGCTTAGCTTTTATTATCAATATTATAGTAGCATTTACAGCCAAACTGCCCAGAGTCTACATGAACCCCTGTCTGCAGTTATGAGACTGAAAAAAGGTACACTTTGTCTCAACCTCTAAGCAATCGTCGTTTGATCATTTGAATATCCCTCAACAGAAGAGAAACTCACAACACTGATTATTTCCCAGAGTGTTGTACGAATAGGTCCCACTATCTCACAAAAACACAATTCTCTGAAGTGAAATAGAGCAGGTATTGCTGTAAAAGCAGATTAATGCTGCATAGATCAGATGTGGAGAAGAGTCCCCTTTCCCAACCACCCTGGGTGGAAGTTAGAGAGAAAATTTAGTACTTTCTTCTCTTGCCATAGATTTCCTTGAAAAATAAAAGCAAAACAAAACCAGGCTTATAAAAGCACAGCACTTCAAGGACAGCGTTAGCAACACACCCATGTGCAGACACATACATTTGAAATGCACTTGTCAAAGAAAAAATAAATCTATCCTCTACCCTGTGTCAATACAGCCAGAGCAGGAACTTCAAACCCCATTAGCAGCATCCTGCAGCCTGAGATTTCTCCTTTGAGGTCTCAAAGCAGAATATAAACTGAAGGTATAAGGAAAGTGGCAAAGCCAGCGATTCAGCACCTTCCCTTTAAGGCTGTACAAAAGCTGGTGTAAACTGCCTTTTGTGCATGAAAACCAAAGTGCAACCATGTGGGTTTATTGTGCACAAAGGCAGGTTTTACGGGAGGAAAGCCATCACCCCCAGGCTCTGGACCAGCAAGCTGCTCTGAACTACTCTCAAGGAGAACCACACACCAACACCCTGAATGCACACCACAGCTACATAAATACAGTATCAATAATAATGCATTAAAAATAAAAGGGAAGGGGCACCACCAAGTGAGACACAGTCCAAGCTGAAGGCCAACACTTTCAAATCCAGCCACGATTGCAGGAAGCTGGTGCAACTGGTGTGACTGGAAGGGAAGTCCCACTGACCACAGCACCGGGACCGCTCCAGCAGAGATCCCCTCTAGTGACATCTGCCAAGCATTGCTTCCTGCCCCGCGGAGGCTGCGTGGGATGGCCAGGCACATCTCAGCATGGCCGCATTTCCTCTCGGGAGAATGAGGATGTTTTGAAAACATAGGTGGCTTGCAAAGCACTTTGGGATGTATGTGGATGAAAAGCACTCTTATGCACATCGATAATTAGCACCAGCCACTGGCGTGTCACACCCTGCATGTAGAGCATTTAGCAGATTTATTCAGCTCTTGCTGGAATGCCAGAGCACAAGCTGGATATTCAGACAGTGATGTGAGCACCCTTTCATGGGGCAGATGCTGGGGAGCTAATGATGTTTGATGAGTTAAGGCCATTGGTGACTCAGGATCAGCAATTAGTTGATTTCTGCGGGAGGAAGGTGCTTTGCTCCATTAAGCTAAAAGCATCCTCCACAGTTCAGCGTGCACAAAGTCATTCTGTCCACCTCCCACAAAGCCTGCCTACGTTCATTAGGGGGTTGATACTACCCACATAAACATTCATGTTTACCTTACTGGATTCTCTAGCAGTTCCATCCCACAGCCCTGTGCCAACTTGATATTCCCTGGAAGTGAATAAGGCACACAAGGAAAGGACTGCCAAGAGCAACTGGACACACAGTCTAATGCAAAGGGATGTGGTATCACTGATGTCTACGGGGCTGAACCCATTTTGGGCAAGGCTAATAACACTCTATCACAAATCAGACCCAATCCCAGTCCTGCTCTAGCCTGCAGTACGGGACTACAGACATCCATCTCCCTCCCAAGGGTAGGCAGTGATGCTTCCATCAATCAATAGCAGGCACTGGGGAGACACCAGCTGCACTTGTTCTGCCTGCCATTCCCGAAATGCACAGAGGCAAAAGCAACAGGACCAAAGGATGATCTGGCTGGTGTCTCCCTAGGGAGGGATAGCATCCAGCTCCCTCCCAGAGGCTGCATTCCAGTCGTCTGAAGGCTGGCTGAGGCTGGTCATTGGCGTCAGGGAGTGGGACCCTTGAAATCCTGGGGAGCGATGTGCCGAGTCATAGGATGGCAGCGCGTTTCTGAGCACTAATGCTCGTGGCACATGGCAGGACTGCCAGGCAGAGGACGCAAAGAACAGTTATTTCTTTCAATGAGTGGGGAATGTGACAGAGCTGGCATTTGGACCCTCTTTTCACAACTTCTTTGAAGTGTTTGATCTCAGCCGCTAACAACACAAAGGCTATCGAAAAGCTACTGGTGCTATCTTCAAAGGGTTCGGACGTTCAATGATTAATAGGAACCCTGCACGGGATGGGGGAGAGCGACTGTTATGGGAACGTTGGGGAGGATCCAAGATGCGTTAGTACCTTTACTCTTTGGGACCAAGGCACTCCCAGCCTCCCCTAAAACTGACGGCTTCAAAGGCGGGGCTGTGACCGTCGCAGGTCCCGGGTGAGCCCGGCCACCGCGGGGCGCAGCCAGAACGGCCCCAGTGCCGAGTGTCCGCTCCAGCCGCGGCCGTCACCGCCCACCCCACCACCCCGGGGCAGGGAACAAGCCGGGGAGCTCCGAGATGCTCCCACCCGCCTTCCCCGAGCGGCGGGGAGCCAGGAGCGTTCGTTCCCCGCCCGAGCAAGGGGCACCCCGCCCCGCCGAGCCTCCGCGGTGCCGGGAGAAGCGACGGCAGGTGCACCCGGGCTGGCGGCGGGGGAGCGGGCATGGAGGCGGGGGAGATGGATCCCGGCTTTCCCGGGGCCGGGGTAAGGATGAGATGGGGTGGGATGAGACTTACGTATCTCCGTAACTTCTTCTCCGGCGGTGACTTTCGGAGCCAGCCCGAGCACACCACCTCCCCGCCGCTCATCGCGGCAACCGGGCGCCGCCGGGCGCTGCCTCCCGGCGCTCAGCGCCGGCCGCGCCGGCCCATGGAGGGCGGGCGGGGGTGGGTGGGTGAGCGGACGGATGGATGGATAGATGGGTGGAGGGAGGGAGGGAAAAAGGGAGGGAGGGATGTGGAAGGATGGATGGGGGGGGCGGCGAGCGCCTCCCCCCGCCGCCGCGGCCGCTCGGCTGCGAGCGGGGAAGCAGGAAACTGGCTCCTTCCCGGCTCACCACGCCTCCGCCCGCCCGGCGCCCCGCCAGCCGTGTTAAAGACACAAACCCGGCGGGGAGAGGGGCTGCCCGGCCCCACGCCGCCCCTGAGGGGCTGCCGCTCGTCCCTGTCCCTCCCCACACTCATACAGTGCCTATAGAGAAACTTTATCTGTACTGCTGCAGGTGATCTCTAACAGCGCAACGTTTCCTTAATTAAAAAGTACAGCTCCCCTCAAACCTCTCTCCCATAAGATTTCATTAACCCAGGACCCTTCCACTCTCTTGATGGAAAAGCTCCTTCTCACCTTGGAAAGGCGAGGCTGGCTTTAGCCTCGCTCTCCTCAGGGGTTTGTGCCTGAGATGAAGGTGCCATAGGAAAACAAAGAGGTTGAGCAAGAAACGGCCAAACATCAGTGATGCCAAAAACCCTCCTGGAGGAAAAAAAATAGCAATAAAAAACCACGAGGGGAATCAATAAAAGCTTCGTATTTTATTATTGATTTTTAAGTAATGGAGCAGTGGCCACTGAAAGGGGATTTGACTGCCATTGGAGTCTCATGCAGACAAGCCAGGTTTTGTATTACAGTGTATTATACCCTGGCTGAGATTCACTATCAACTTTCAGATCTAGAAACACTGTACATTTCAAAGCCTGATCCTCTCCTCCCCAGCTTAGGCAGTAATAAAACGTCCCTCCACAGCCCTTAGAGTTGGGTTAGGCTCTAACCTTCTTTTCACTTCACCCTTTAAAGCAAGACTTGGGCATGGCACCCATAAAAGCTGAGTCTTCTTAGCCCATGTTCACATGGAAAACACAACCCATTTGCTAGGGATGGATTTCTAAGACCTGTCTCTATAGAACAGCTCTGCCCCAAACCTGCTCGGGCACATTCAGTCACCCTGCCTCAGCTTCCCTGCCTGTCCAAACCTCTGTGGGCAGGGATGGTCCCTCCTTACATGTTTGTGCCGTAGCTGGTGCAATAACAACTCCATGCTGGCTGGATGTGCTACTGTATGTCACACAACAACAACCTTTATATAACGCCGCTCAAGCAGGGATCTTGCATCACTTCAGAGCAGTAATTGCAAATTGCAGTGCCTCTGGGAGGTAGGAACAACACCTCTTTGCAAGATGGGGACAGCACAGTTAAGCCATATGTTGTTTATCATCTTTGTGAATGCATAAAGTAGGGGAATAACCCCTTACAGAACAAGTCAGTCATTTGTTAGGAACGTATTTTCTAAACAGCTTTGTTTTTCTGCCAGTGAAATGCAAGGGCTAAATAGGAAGATTTTTGTACCTTCTCACTACCCAAAGGAAGGGCTTGATCCTATTCCAGTGCTGGGCAATCTCTGCAGAGAGAGGCTATGCTCAGATCAGCTTGCCCATCTCTGCCAACGCCGCGTGTGTGATGGGGCTGAGAGCAGGGGAGGATTGAGAGACCCGTTCTGCGCTGGCCTCAGCCGGCATCGCCTTATTCAGTGCACTGGAGCCATATCAATTTACACTGCAGGAGAGCAAGAGTCTCACCTGCAAACTCTCCCGGGTTAAAGGCACTTTGAGCATTTGTAGAGAAAACTCTGTCCTGGTGACCTGCACTTGAGAGATCTTCCCAAAACACACAGAAATTTCAAGGAGGCCAGTGAGGTATTGGGGATTTAGAAAGACTCAATTAAGAACAGATGATCATGATTAATACACAGGTAGCATGCAAAAGTATTCCATGGTGTATGTTAATGATTCACTGGTTAGGAATTCACTCATACTGACACTAATGCAAAGTGGTATCAGTTTGAATACCAGTTGCAGAGAACCCTGTCTGCATTTTTATGTTAACAACTTCCACCACACAGAGTTGGAACACTTCATTTGGGTGATGGATGTTTAAAGAAATGCTCCATAATTATCATTGTGTGAATTGGAATGAATTATTCTACATGTTCTATGACAGCCCTTGGTTTATTACCCCACTCCCTTGCTGTACTATTCCTTCTCTCTGCTCATCCCCTATTCTGGATTACATTTACTGACTTAGTTATATCACAAGATATACCTGAACAGTGTCCAAAACATGAAGTACCACTGTGAATTCTTTTTTCCCATGCTTTTGGTGATGCCTGACACAGGTATCTCAGATTGCTGGGACTTTTGGATGGGAAATGGGTTGCATTTTCTGTACATTTAAATATGCTGCTGTCTCAGATGTGACACAGAATCATGGAATCAATAAAGTTGGTAAATGCCTCCAAGATCATCGAGTCCAACTATAATATAAGCTCTGTGCAGAAAAATGCTTCAAACAAAGATGCTGCACGTGAACGTGCCTCCCCAATTCCACTGTGGCTGTAAGCAGAGTGGGAACAGTGAGTTAATTCTGGCATCAGGCTGCCAGATTACATATGGTCCAATGCATGTAGCATTACAACGCCTTATAATGCTGGCCCTCCTTAAAGCTTTTGGCCAGGATGATACACAAATACTACCCTCAGTGCCCCTGGGAGTTAAAGACGATGTCTGTCATGAGCACAGCTCGATTTGGCAGCGCTTGCACGTTCGTAACAGTTTTTACCAACTTCAAGCTGTTCCTCCAACCGGCGGTGGAGAATGAACTCAGGCTGGCCCCAGCTGACTGCGTAAATCTCTGGAGTGTGAGCTAACAGCCAGCAGCCTTGGCGGAAAACTGTGTGAAAACCACATCCTTGTGTTGGAAAAACCTGACGAGGGAGTTATGCGAAGCCACCAAGAATCCATCTCTGCCAGCAGAAGCAACTTGAAGGAGGAACAGCAGAATTAGCAGGCATAGCAAGGGAGAAATTAAGAGATGCCATGTAAGAAATAATATTCCTTGAACAAGGGTAAGGCTGAGAGAGAAACGTTTTTCTAAGAAAAAGCCCTTGTACTGTTCTTAACGTGCCAGGGTGCACAACAAAGTGACACTTTCTTCTGCAGAAACCTCAGGGGTTTTTAATCATAACCTTCAGTGTGGTTTCTTGCTCATGTCTGAAAACGAAAAATCAGAACTTCTAAGAAAGAAACCACAATGTCCACCGCTACTCCTTCCTGCTCCAAATTTATTCAAATGAGCTGTGCCATCTGCTGGCAGACGGGAAAGCTGCAGGCGGAGCAATTCCCCTCCTCGCTCCCAGTCGCCGGTGCAAGCGGTCGGCGGGATGGATGAAGACACCGGGCATTTCCTATGGATTAGGGACCAGCTGGCTAAAACGCTTCGGGCTACTTACCCCAGCCAGGCACAAATCCCTTCGAAATGCCCTATACGGGGGTTAATATAAACCGAAAGAGGCGGCGGGGGGAGGGCAGGAAAGGCATGAAAGATCTGCCGTGCTGCTTGGTGCTCTTTGCCTGTTTTTAATTCTGAGCGAATGCTCAGTCTCCTGAGATCCAGCTCCACAACAATAAGACCTGACTTTATCTTCACGCAACAGTTCCTGCAGCAGAGCAGGATGGGAGCAGCTTTTTGATTTCATGAAGAATTTTCAAGGTTAAAAAAGAAATCACCTCTTTCAAGAACTCGTGCCTTTTCAAGCTTTCCACCCTCCACAAAAGAGCACAGCAAGCCCCCCAGAACGACTGCAATCGAAGCCAAACCACAAGACAGTCCTTTCCTTCTTGTGACAGGCAGCAGCTCCAGCAGCACTGGCTGCTTTCCATGAGCAGAGAGAATAGTAGCACAAGGTGCTTTGATCAGATAATGAGACAGTTTGAAGCATCTTCAGTACAGTGTTGTGGCAAAGACGGGGCATCAGAGCTCTGATGCTTTAATACAGGCTTGAAACAGAGAAGAGATGACTTGCAGGTCAGCAGTGTTCAAGGCACATAGGCTTGTGTGGCATTGATGGTCCTACTTTGTCCTCTCTCTGTTGGAAATCCTGGACAGGACAAGCACATCCCATCCGGAATGGATACAGACCCTCTGGGCAGCACAGGGAGGGGCCTGGGGTGCTGAGCTGGATAGTGCCTGTGGATGCAGCCAGAGAACATTTCCAGTCTTCACACTTGAAGATTATTAAAGAATACTTCCTATTCCTATTCAGTCCACACTGAAGCCCAGTCCTACTTCTTTCACCAAACTGGACACTCAGAAATAACTTTGCCTGGAGCTGAGCTGGGACAGAACACTACTAATGCATTTCTCAGTTCTGGACCCAGGTAGAAGGGGGTTTTTTGCACCTGGTGATTCCTTCTTGAATGGATGAGCTCCTCATGCAAACTCTTTTGCCTGGATCCAGACACATTTTTGGCAGCTACCTTTACCTTTTTCTTTCCCCTACTTATGCTATTTTTACCACAGAAGAGAAGGAAACTAGGAGGTTTCCTATTTTTTTTTCTCACCTCCTCAAAACAGAAAACCATTATACAACTGCTTGGTGGAAAGTGCACCAGGCAATGCTCCAGACACAGACACTATTCTGACATAAGCATAAAGGCCACTTCATCCTTGTTTTTCCCAATGAGACCAGCAGCTCAGCATGGGAAGGACTCCCTCTATGGACACAATTTGGCACAAAGGGGCTTTGACCGCAGCTGGACCCAGGGCAAGCAACCATAAAAAAAACGATAATAAAACAGGCAGGGAGAAACCTTCGCCGTGCTCCCCTGCCTGCTTACCCGACCCCGGTGTACTCTCACATCCTTAGGCATTACTTCAAGAGCAGATGGTGCTCTGTGGTAGAGCAAACGAGCAATTATCCTCCTGACACCCTGCACGGCCTCCCCACATGCGATTGCAAGAAGTTACTTCACCCCAAGCTAAGAGCTGTTGTCTGGCTTTTCAGCATAATTGGATGTAATCAAGTTTAATTTGGTTGGTGCAGTAACTCTGAAGACTTTTGTAACTGGATTACTGTTGGCTCAACGGTCATGTGCCATTATATCTGCTGGCCAAAACAGAAGCCAGAATAAAAACAGATGCTCTCCCCCTACTCCTCCTTCCAGTGACACCCCTCCAGGATATGAGCTTGCCCTGTACAGCCAATATAATGAACTAAAAATTCTATTAGAAGAAGGAAGTCATTGCTGTTGTATTATGTCCAGGCCTCTTCTTCAATGTGTAAATTACTTAGAATATGTATCTCTACATTTATTTACAATTGTTGACCGTGCACAGCTTAGAGCTAATGTTACTGGAACACAGACCTACTATGCACATGAGCTTTTAGAATTATAAATCTTATTATTCTAACTATACAAGTAGGGAAGCTGAGACCATGAGTGGGAGTGAGTGGCTGATGAGGATGGACTCCCCCAGGTCCACTGTACACCACTGTACACCACCATCTGAGAACAAGGAATATACAAAATGCTGTGTTCATAGCAGACCTATAGCTCTACTGCAGGTAATCTATAGGTGAGAGAGGGGCATCTGGTAAATGTAACAAAGCCAGCAGCATAAAGATCTTATTTTCAGACCCCCCCTGCTGCTACCAGTATTAAGTCATGGAAGAAGCATGTGAAAGCCATCATGCTTTAGGTCAAATTTTGCAAATTCAAGAGCCTGTTGTCTCTTGTAATGCCCCTCAAATGCCGACACTTAAGACACACTCATACACTCCTGAAAGGTGCTGAGGCCAGGCAAACAAAGACTGAAATACGGCACCTTTTTTAACAGTGAAGATGATCACTGGAGAGTGTGTGGAGGGGATATACCCTTGTGGTTTCAAAGCATTTTAGCCCATCTAGTGTGTATTATATTCCTGGCTGAGATGTCGATTGCATTTTAAACAGACATCTCCTAGAAGTCTAAAGTGTGAAGAGACTTTGCTGAGATCAGAGCAAAAGCTGCTTTGCAGTTGCCAGTCCCAAATGCTACACAGCAGCCACTCTCCCAGCTGAATGCTGTTAAGCTGTAGTTGCAGGCATATGCATCTCTGGTTTTGGCCAGATGGCTATTTTAAGTTTCTAATGATCTGGGAAATGAACACTTCATAATGTTCTATCTCAGAGGGTTTAACACAAACTTTCTTCCTTTTATCCATTGCAGCACTGTTACAGATGGTATTGGATCTCAATTAGGGACTGTAGTAACACAGTGCTAAAAACATTGTGTTTTAGCATGTACTCCAAGGACATGGCAACATAATCCTGCCTGGCAAGTCATCCATCAAGTTCATTAACAAATAGGCTCATGAAATTTGTTAAATACTTGAACCTTATACTTCCTAAATCACCATGAACACTAACAATTTATTAATGCCATTAGTAATAATGGAATTTGAAAGACTGTTTGAAGCCACTGTATAAACCAGGCCCTCGGATTTGATTTTTATCGTTATTCGGGTTTTGCAGGTGGCTAAGTTCAGCCCTGTAGGGTGATCTGGAAAAGCTCCACCCATGCATGTTTACAGAGAGGCACCTAAAGCATGCCTTTCCCAGAACTCCAGCTGCTGTGCAGAGCCCCATCTCAGCAGCTATGATGCCACGCACATGCTGCTGAGCCAGCCTGAAAGCACATGGTGATTTATTTATACTAAGCAACTGCAGAGGTCATTTCAAGTGCTTCACAGAGATGCCATCATGTGAGCCCAACCTGCCAAAAGGAACTGTAACTCCTCAGTTACAGTGATGACAGAATCTCTGCAGTAGGTAAGTGCTCACAGCTGGATCTCCTGGAGCTGCAAAGTGGCTGCTGGTTGAGCACCGAGTTTCTGTAACTTTGTGCAGAAATGGGAGAAACCTGTTCTCAACTCTGACAGAGCAGCCTGGACATCAAACCCTAATCCTGACATTTGCTTCCCTCCACAGCCTCTGGCAAGTCCCTTCATCTGTCACTGACCTGGAGCATCCCAGCTGTGTGAACAGCCCTGGCAGCACCGACACTGAGAGGTCAGTCAGCCTTTGAGTTGGCTGTGGTGGGAGTCCAGCTGTCTCTTGCTTGGATGTGCAGCCCATGGCCATGCATTCATCAACAGAGCAGCAGCAAAGCTGGGGGACAAGTAGAAAATGGGAGACCTGTGTCTCAGAAAAATATGGATCATATGCTGCTTCACACAGCTTAACCACAGGAACTGAGCACAGACAGCCCAGGATCTTCAAAGGGCCATCAAAGATACTGGAATTATTGCTCAAAAATCATTTTGAAGGTAAAGACACCTTAGAAGTGTTACTAAAAACACTGTATCAGTGAAGTATAATTATGTGACCGGAAATCTAGCCTCTTTTTGAAGCCATAGCAGATAGCACAGAATAGTCCCATACTGAAACTTAAATGTTTACAAGATTACCAAGGCCTCCTACCAGACCACACTGATTTTTTTCCTGAGCAGTTTGCATATATTTTTGCCAGCAACCTATATGATCAGTGACTTCTAAAAACTCTGAACTCCATTCTTTCAGATCAAGTATCAGTACATTAACCTGCTGAAGACAGTAAGATACAAAGATATCAATGAAGAGCAAAGAGCAAGATCAAGCCTTGCAAAGAAAATTAAAAATCTACTCTCTTGGCTGCCTCAAATTATTCAGAAAAAAAATCAATTGTAAGAGTAATAAAAATAAACAGCAGGATTGCTATCTCTGAAAGGCCCCAGGACATACAGGGATAGATAAAAATCACTGTAGCACAGTCTAGGATCTTAGAAATGCCAAAAATGCATTTGAAACCAGATCAGTTGCAAACATCCTGCCTTGCTTCTGGTGTGGCAGTGCACCCAAAGGCAAACAGAGGGAAGTCTCATGAGCAGGCGCCAAGCAGGGATTTGGTTGATTTGGGTCTATTCCATGCTTCTGCCACACATCTTCCATAACCTTGGGCAAACAGATTAATTGCTCCGTGCCTCAATTTCCCGCAGTAAAATAGTGTCAGCAATAAGAGCAACATGGATTATAAAGTAATTTCATCCGTATTTCACTCACAGTAGAGCCTACAACTTCTGATGTTGCTGGTACATGACTTTTAAATGGCCATACAGTCGTGTCCCTCTCTCGCCCTTTACATGAAAGCTCTCCCTTTACAGCATCTTTTCTGTACACCTCGTGCAGCAGACACTGGGGCACAGCAGCCATAAAACAACGGGAGCCATAATTTCTTTGAACTCTGGGTCAAACTTGTTGTTAGCCAAGTCTGTAAGAACTCGTATAGTAAATTACATATGTCTCTTTATCAGAAGGATCATAAAATAAAACTTTACAACCTTTCTGAAGGTCATGGCTCTGCAACAAACAGCAAGACAAAACAATAAATTCACCCCCGAGACCACCGCTTTTGTGGCTTCGGCAGCTTTGGTTAGATCTGAGGAAATTAGAACTCTGTCAATCTTTATACAAAGTCTTATTTCTCCTTTGGACCCATCTCTCATTTGTCCCTAAGTGTAAGGTAAAGGCTAAAACAACAGCCATAATGGCTGTTACTGGTTTCAGCAACAGCAAAGCCATGTTTATCTCTATACACACATTTAATGGAAATAATGACAAAAGTGTTTCTTGGCAAATTAGTCCCCTTCACCCCCTGAGGAAAAACACATCTATAAGCTATTCCCAAAACAATCAATATTAGTCCAGCAAGCAAAACTGTACTTTACGTTTCCCATCAAAGTCTTGGCATTCCCTCAAACAAGTGATGCTTTATAAATTACAACCACTACCAAATAAACTAGAGAAAGAACTGCTGAGCTGGGCATCTTGCTGCGTTTCCCTCAGGTCTGGGGGCCTGAATACAGGTAATTCCGATAAAATCCCTGTGCTGGTCTGCTGAGTTTAAACATTTGCCCCATGTACCTTTTTGTCTCTGCTTATACAGAAGGTACAACAGTCCAGGATCTGAACACTGCCACAGTATCATAACATAAATCATAAGGGAGAGAACAGCAATCTCTAGTCCTAGCTTCTAAGTGTGCATTTGCTCTCCTGTGGATTTAAAAATGAGAAGACTGAAACAGGGTGTTAGCTCTGCAGGTATTATTTTTTCAATTAAAAATAGAGTACTTTGGGATACTTTGATCTTATACATTAAAAAATTAAGTGAAAGGTTTATCTGATATTCTCAAAGTGAAAAAAACAGACATTTTCCTCTAAACACTCTTCTGAGAGGCTGGCATTTAGTTATGCAAAGTTTATGGTGTAGCTCTTTTATCTCTCATCACTCTGTTCTAATGTTGCAAAGCTACCAACACAGTAATCAATGACACTCATTCTTTCCTCTGAAGCTCCAAGTGAGGACAAACTTGAAAAGAGGCAAGCACGGGCTGCTGAGGAACTGAAAACTTCAAGAAATACTTACCAAAATGATGCCAGCAGAGACAGTGCTGGTCACCTGGGCTTGAGAGCTGACTGCATATGGCACTAAGGACACCCCAGTGTCAGCTACTGCACTGTCAGCCTCAGAGGAGATTCCTCTGTGCAAAGAGTAACAGCTTTTTATTTGAAGTGTCACAGTTTTTATCTGGCTTCAGTCACTGTCAGGGTGCAGACTCTAAGAGAAGATGTAGTAAGGCAAGCTGCTTAAATAAAGAAAATCTTGGTGCATTTCCCTGCTTAGATGTCTAAGAGAACTCCCAATACTCCAGATTAACTTCCATTTCATTCTAGGAAGGGAGTTCAAGGAAATACATGACATTCCACATGGAAATCCCAGAAAAAACATGTCACATTCCTTGGCAATACCAGTCCATGTTATATATACATAGCGCGAGGTGAACAATGCCAGCCTGGAGGGAAACAGAGGCTCCCACCCTTGCTGGCTACCCAGTTTCTCACTGGGTAGTGAAATTAAAGTAAATTAAGTTTCTCACAAGAATGCCAACCTCAGTATTAACCCTGAGCAGTATCATAATGCACAGGGCCTCAGCCTCTTCTCTCACCACTAGCAAAACCAGCTCATGTTGGAGGCTGTTACCAAGACTAGACAACCTTTCCTTCCCCTTCTGAGCCATCTGGTTACCTTTCTTGGGACAACCCTGCTCAGCTCCTGCTTCATCTGCCAAATTGCCAGGGGTAGCTTTCTTGAACTTTCAAACCCAAGGGCAATGTCCCCTTAGCTCACTGGATACCCTGCTCACCAAGCACCTTGAAATGAACCAGGATGTGTAGAAGATAGGGGAGACTGCTCCTCATGGACACCTAGTTGGAAACATACAAAAACACCACTCACAGTCCATCCTTGTTACTTCTTCCTTACTTACACCTACCTATCTGCAATTTTACCTTTAGTCCTGCAACAACCTCTGAAAAGGGCAAAGAATGAAAGGTGGATTAGACCAGTTCTTTGTTCGTGCCGTGTCACCCTGACAGTCACCCTGCGAACCTGTTTGAAGCAGTTGTGTCCTTCCCGTAACTTGTGACTCATGCCACATTAACCTAGAACTTTTTGGCAGCTTCCATTGTCTTGTTTTTTACCTCTTGTTTTTCACCTGTCGCTGTTTAGCCCCACCTTGCCCATCAGATCTGACATCTCAGAGAGGATCAACAACCTCCCGTAGATGCCAAAGCCAACACAGGCAGCCCAGAGCTGCTGCTGGGGATTGGCAGCAGAGTGGAGAGGAGATGTTTTGCCTCACTCTGTTCTCAGAAGATGAGCTTCCAGTTCAAGCACTCTCATTTACAGCAACTGTGACAGAATCAATGACTAAAGACATCAATAAGGACACCTGCTCATTGCAAGTCGCTTAGGGAACATGCTATGGATGGGGCTGTTTGGCAGCTGTACTCTTTCCACATCTTTCTGCAGAGAATTAATTCCAAAACATAAAGGCCAGCAATAACACTTAAGACAACATACTAAAGGAGAGATGGTCCAAATGCAGGAAGATACTTGAGTGTCTAATGTGGGAACTTCTCAGTGGTTTCAAAGAGAAGGCAGGTGCTTAAACCATTTTGTGGAACCAGACATGCCAACTCAGGGCTGTACTGGGAAATGCAAACAAGCAAACTGACAATTAACACCTGCCTAATCAAGTGAATGAAGGAGACATGAAAAAGTCTTGATATGCAGATGTCTCAGTGCACACAAGAAACCCCCCCAAAGTAATGACCTTCATGGTGATGTTGCTTGCATGATAATAACAGGTAAAAACCCCAGCCATGGAGCACACCGAAACATGGCAGGTGCCACATGACGTTAACAGGTATTTTTAGATGCTGCAGGTGCAGTGCTACACACTTACCAGAGAGAACTGTGACTGCAGTATTACCAGTGCAATGCTAGTTGATTACTATTTTTCTGTCTCTTCCATCTACTTGGAAAAGTTTTCAGGGCTGTCCTGCAGCCACTTCTTGTAGTGTGTGCCAATATACACGGGGTTCATCAGCAGTTAGGCTGCTATCTTTGCTTTTTTCTCTTTATATACATTGTTTGTACTCCAGCCTTAGCAGACTCCAGAGTAGCAAGCACTATGCAAATGATCACTTGCTGAACTGCGATAATTTGGAAGGGAAGAAGGAGGCTGGAAACCCTCAGTTCAAGTCCTGAATAAATCACTGGTTTCCAGTTGCCTTAGGCAAGTCACTTGGTCTTCCCATAATACTGTCTTCAAAACAGAAATGAGTATTTCTTTACCTGGCACAGAAGCTGAGAGGGTAAAGTCATTAGAGACTGCCAAGGAGTTCAGATCCTATAGTGATAAGCAATTACTTAATACACAGCAGTGCTTGGGAGCATCTGGTTGTTTTGCAATATAGACCAAACTGTTTGGTCTGACCAGCACATGAGAGATTTTCTCAATAACAACAACAGAAAGGCAAAGCAACAACAAAACCCCAGCATGAACTGCAAGTTGGCTCTGGAGAGATGGATGGACGAACAAACTCTCATCTAACTGAACATTTCTGTCTGCTATGAATATGTGCTTTCTTGGAGACAGAAAACAGATATCTTCTGCAGAAGTTGTGCAACTGATTTGGTTATATAGAAAATGAAACCTCTATGAAAGACACTGAAGGAAACTCTCTCACGCTGAGAGCTACAGTTCTATAACAGAAGAGGAAATTATACAGAGTTATAAAACAACCCAGTGTACATCTTTATTGATGATTCAAAAAATCAAACATCATTCAACAAACTCACTCCAGCAATTCCAATATGACATTGTTCCTTGCTAGGTTTGGCTGATTTTTCCAAGGTAAACAATATTTGCTTTTAACTCAGAGTGGGGAGAATCATGCTTTACAGTAGCCATTGCCTGACTGTAGCAGTAGCAAGTGTATCACAGCCAGGACAATATTTTAGGTCACACTTCCTCATTAATATTTCACATAAAACCCCCTGCTACCTTCAGTGCTTGTTCAGTACTTCCCTGGCTTGTACTAGTCTCATGAGAATTGTAACCCTTTAGTTAAGTGGGATTTATTAATACTCCTGAAGTGCACTGAAGACATGAGCAGCTATCAAATTAACTGCCAGTGTCCTTCCATAATCTCATGAGAACATATATTATTTTCAATAACCCAGTATTAAATTGACCAAGAGTATTGATATAAAAATAATCTTGGTTTCCCAGTAAAACACGCTTGGTCATATCTTGGTGTGTTATATGCACAGTTACACCAGCGGTTTTCTCCATGAGAGTCAACTGCTGAGCTACAGGAGACAGGAGTGAGAAAACCTGGGGAAAGGAATAACATCTTTGATATTGTCAACTCCCAAGATGTACTGCAGGTAGCGTTCAAACCCCATTCCGAAGCCTCCATGAGGAACTGATCCAAATTTTCGGAGGTCTAGATACCTGTAATTTAAACAGACAGTTACATTTGCAGCACGGTTATGCTGATGTCATTAAAGTTAGCTTTTCATCTAGGGTTTTACTTTCCATCTTAATTACCTCTCTTTGACCCTAACCACTGTGATTTCCATGTTGGTCAGGGGCATGAAGAAGCAGAATTGTATTAGCAGAAAACCCAAGTTTAAACCAGCATAGCTATGCTTTGCCAATACACTACAGCATGGTTTTTTAGGAGCAAGAATGTATTTGTGTATGAAAAATAGCTTGAGCACCATAGCTCTGCTCATATTGAAAACATTTCTGTAGTTTTAGTACCTAAAATATTCCTAGCAGAGGCACAAACCCAGGTTCCTACAGAATCACAAAGCACTTACACTACTGGAGGTGAAGCTCTCTGCTTGGGCTTGTCTAGCTCTTGCCACGTTGGTGTGGAAATCTGTCCTGCAAATTCTTCCAATTTCTGTTTGCTTTTCAATATGCTAAGTAATTTCATTTCCAGTAATTTCTTCAGAAGCTTAAATAGGTCTTGCTGTCTGTCTGCTCAACATTCCTTCTTTTTTTTATTTTTTTTTTTATTTTTTAATTTTAAGGTAATTATGATGGCTTTTTGCTACTTTTCCCCCAATCACTCTTAGAGACTGATTCATTTATTTCCATAGTAAGCCAGAAAAAAACACCTTGAATATATCTTCTCCAAAAGTGAGATCTGGAACAAGACATTTTATTTTGCAGAACAGGACTTGTTGTGCACAGAAAACGTTTGGAAGCAGATACTCTGAGTATATGGATGTCAACAAGATTATGGTTGTTCTTCTACAGTTACCCATTTCCCAGCTAGACTGTGGCTGATGTGATACTGTACTTGCAGCTATAAATTGTCACCAACAGTTTTATTTTAATAGAAGTGAAAAACATCTCAGTGCTTCTATTGATTTGTGGGGCCATTTCTGAGCTTGCTGAGGGCACCAAGTTATTCTTTATACGAATGCACTAGTAGGGGATTGAGTGACTCCAGATGTATTACTTGCTTCTAATCTTGGTGTATGAATATTTCATCATCCCAGTTAAAAAAAAATCAAGTGCACTTAAATATAAATGCATATGTTTTACTGCTTATGCAGTATAGTAGAGGGGGGCAGAACACTGTGAGAGAAATTAAGACTGGATTGATTGCAATAAGTGGCTTCCAAAATTTTGCATATTGTTAATGAACTGCAAGGAAATATTATATTTGTGTGTATATATATACTTTTCTATGTATAAATATGTAAAACATACATCATGTATATTTGGATGTAGTTGCTTGGACATCAGATCTTTCTTGGCTTGAAGACTGTATTTTAATAGTGAAGACAAAGTAATGCCCATGATCACCCTTACTTGCAAAATAGAAGTACTCTCCCACAAATTCTACAGCTGCAAGATTGCCCTGTCACTCAGTTTGACAGTGTGCCTTTCATACCGTAAAATATTATTTTTCTTTACAGCTCATTAGCAGCAGTTAAAATTTGGGAAACCATTTATTACACTTAATCCAATATTCAGGTTTTTTCTCCTCCAGTGTTTTTCCCCTCCCCTTCACTGCCCAAATAGCAAAAAGAGAAGCAGAGCTTACTTCTTCCTAGTAGCACTGACACACAAAGTGCAGTTTGCAAGTTACAGCAGGCCTAAGAGTGGGACATGTTTTCTGATGACTGGGACCCATGTGTTTTTCTCTCTGTGCTGCTGGGGGTTAGCTGGCTCCCTAAGGCTTGGTGTATGCACCCCACAACTTGTGATGAGGATTATGCTCAGGATATGAACACACAGGCTGTGCAACAGCATGCTGGTCTTAATCTCTATCCACTTTACATGAGCTGCCTTGAGAAGAACCTGAGTCTCTGCAAACACCCTGGAACTGCTCCTGGGGAGCTCCACTGTGCAGCTTTACAAGGGTTTGCAAAGAAGGTGATGGGCAGACCTGATGCTGAGGGTGGTGACTCATGAAACAGGAAAGGCCTCATAAATGTGAGGGACACCAGTGCTGGCTGTGGCAGATCAGTCTGACCTAGCTCAGGAGTTCTGAGCAGAACTGCCAAGCCAAGCTGGTTACTTTAGCTCTAACCAGGAATACAAGTAACAGCTGATGATGTCTAGAAGTGCACCAGCCTGTGCAAAGGCAGTTGAGACTAAGCCCAGCATCTTCTCTCCCTTTTTGCTGGCAACAGAGTTTATAAAGTCATTGTAAGAAGATGAAATAACTCAGCTGCTTCCAGATGAATAATAATAAATTCTACCCTTGCTTATCCAGGACTTTGATCAGTAGATCTCAAAGCACTTTGAGAAGCCATTTTGGCAAAAGGAGCGAAACAAAACCTATCAAAGTTAATGGAAAAAGTTCATTGAATTAAATGTGCTGAGGATCAAGACTGTGAATCCTTTCTGATGACTGTGCACAGAAGATGCAGAAGAATTGAGAAATTTTCCATTCTTCACAGATGAAAGAGAAAGTAACTGCCTGCAGATGAAGAGAAAAATCCCTTTAGGCTGGAAAATACTCCCTGAGGTTTTCCTTCATTCAACAGTCTACAGACAGTGGATGTTTTTCACCTCAAAAAGAGTTGTGAACTAGTCTAGCTGTTTTTGCTAGTAGCTCATACTTAAGAGGGGAGCTGAGCACTCTATTGGCAACTGGTGGACTGTTGCAGCATTATTCCACAGGGGAAGTAATTTTCTGCGACCCCAGCTAGCCTAGGTGTTCCTGCTCTGGACGTGAGCACTGGTAAGTCTTCAGAGATTTGGATCTTACTAAAGTGTGTGCTGTAACAACATCCCCCAGCAATGAGTTCCAGGAGCTCGTTATGTGCCATGTTAGAGGAACATTTCCATTTATCCTTTTAAAGATTTATATTCTTTTATCATCATCGTGAGCTCCATGTGTTGCACAGCAAGGCACTATGAAGAGCAGTGATCTCCTAGTGATCTTTCATAAACAGAAGGTGTTCTTTTCAGCCTCTTTTCAAAACATATATAATCTCAACCTTTTTATGCAATCCCCTTGCTATGTGAAGGTTCTGTGGCCAGTTTGAAAAAAGTAAGACTGAAAGAACAAAGATACTATAGTCCATGAAACTGAATATTCTACTGGATGTGCGTGTGTATGTGTGTGTAAGAAAACCCTCCCTGACTTTCTGCCTGCCTATCTGGCCCAGCACAGCACTCCAGTTTCTTCCCTTAAGAGGAGTAATAGGACAGGTGGCTGCCAAGGACAGTGATGGGCTACCTGTTTTCACTGGGCTCTGAAGGTTAAAGGATGAGGTGAGTGTAGTCACTGTCCATGGGCTGCAAGTAGCTCCCCAGTGCTACTTTTCCCTAAGCCCAACTCCTCCTTCTTACCCTGCCACACGAGGACCCAACAGAACATTGACATTCAAGCTTCAAAGATTACTGGAATTTAAACAGCCCAACACAGCACAATCTTCTTCATCCAGAGCAGGAGCAGGGCCAAAACAACACAGTAACATCTACTTGAAGACAGCAGACAACACCTGCTCTGCTACTGTGTACTTTCACCAGTGTTACACCAGAAGATCAAGAAGGTACCTGGACTATAAAGGGTTCAGTATGAGACAATTGTCTCCACTGAAGCACATGAAGATAATCAGAGTAAGGAAAGCAGTGCCTTACAGGTAGGCAGACTGTCCAAAACGCTGCTCATGGTGACGGCTGTGGGAACACATTGTTCATTACAAAATACCTGCTTTGTTACGTTTAAGATGGCACTTGGAGGCTGCAAACAGGATCAAATCCCCTGTTTACAAGGCATTAACTTAATACACCCTTGTCAGAGAGAAATCAATGAACTCCCATAGTACTCCCATCACTCGACTTTCCCACCTCATTTCCACAGACCTCTCAGCTTAGCCAAGATCATCATCTACAGCCCTCAGCTATTTTCTATCTACAATTCAAAGGTAAAAGTGTGAAAATAAGACAAAATAACTACAAAATCAAGCCAAATACTACTCCAACTCATATTCTATATGGAAAGAAATTTGCATAACAGGAAAGATATAGTGTACTGAAGAAGACTCATAGCATTTGACCACATCACTTTATCTATCTTTTGAAAAACTTCCTAAAAGGTAGGACTGGGAAGAAGCAGAGCAGTATTTCAGATCATCAGTTGCCTCTGCCTTATGATACACCCAGGAACAAGGCAATCCTGAAACTGTCCTAGAAATAGTCAAACCCCACAATATTCTCTTGCTTAGTGAAAGGAAGAAAACAGGTAGAATCAGAGATATGGCAATAGTTAAGGAACTTGAAAGGAGATCACATTCAAAAGTCAGCAAATATTATATTTAAAAAGGAATGACTCAACTGTTCTTCCAGGAGTTTGTGAGCCAGCTTTGGAGACTCAATTCAATCACTAAATTGGAGGAGATTAATTTTAGTCTCTCCTTCCACCTCCACTGAAAATATGGATGCTGGCAAGCCACCTAGCTGTATTCTGACAAATTTTGGACTGCAGTCCAGAAGCATCCAGAATTACTACTATCCTGCACCTTCCTAGGACACCAGACCCTGCTATGGCAGGAGGTAACAGCTTTAATCTTCTCCAGGAAGTTACATTGTCTGTGATGGAGTGGAGGGAATAAAGGAGGAAAGAGTCTCCAAAACAAGATTACAGCAGGAAAAGTCTCCAGAATGTGATGGTTACATATCACATGAAAATGCAAATGGGCGACAAGCAATGTCCTTATCTTTTTTTTTGCAGAAGCATGAGGCAGGGCTGTGCTATCTTAGTTGTGCTGGAAGGCTCTGCCATTGAACACCAGACTTCCTCAGGCTGTATCTCAGCATCTAACCACACAACTTATCACTCTTGTTCAGGATAATCATTCCCTCAGATAAAGGGATATGGTGTATTCTGGGCCACAAATACAACAACAAAGGAAGAAATTAAATTCACCCTATCTTCACATGGATGATGTGAAGATCTGCCATTTACTGGGCTGTTCCTCAATGATTTCATATTGTGGGAAAAGGAGAGTGAAGAACCTATACTTTGCTTTTTTTCAAGGCAGGCTTCCTAACGATCAATCCAAATACTGCAGAATATTTGAAAATAGTCTTCTAAATTTAAAATTCTCTGCACTAGCACTCTCTCAGTAGCTGTGATGAAGTACATACCAAGAAACACTAAGAACCTTCTGTCGTTTTAATGGGTTAAACTGTTAATACAAAGGTTGATCTGTCTCCTTAGAAGGACAGTTTTAATTGCTTTAACTGCTTTGTTAGGGAAGATTTTTCGACCCAATTGCCCTGTCAATTGCAAAGGGAGTTATTCATAGACTTCTTAAAGGTCACAAATTGCTGTGGTTCTGTAACCTGTTTATCTTGTGCACGATGGTCAGAATCTACCCAACTTCCAACACAGCCTAATGATTTAATATCAAAAATCATTATGGGTTGTAAATTCATCCACCTCATGCAATCCTGAGAGGAATGACCTGTGCCTTGAGTGGACAAATTTGAAGCATAAATTAAGTAGCATTAGATTAACCTTTGCTTAAATGAACTGGCTATTTCATTTAGAGTGACAGTGATGGCAGGCCTACAGGGCCAAAAATTGTTCCCTCAGAACCAAAATAAAAAGAAAAAAACCCCACAACCCCCCCAGTTGCTTAAACAGTCTCAAAAGAAGAAAAAGAGCTTGCAGAGCAAGGTGGCATCTTACCATTGATAGGTCTCTGCGAGTCCTAATCTGTGAAACGAAAAGAAAACCCCTTGTAAGTAAAGGAACACAAGCATTCTGCACAAGCAGCACTTACCTGGAAGAGCATGCTACAAGAAAAGGGAAAGCCTTGTGAACTACTGAAGCATGCCTAAGAAGACAAGAATCCTCCTCTTTCTCTCTAAGGTTATGCTGATTGTGCTGGAAACAGAATTTAAAGGTCTAAAGTATTTGGGCTTAACAAAATCAGATTCTGAGGACTCAAAATTGAAAAAAATATGTAAAAGGAGGTGTGATTTACTGAAGACACACCCCATTTGCACCTTGAAATGCTTTCTATGACTTTCCTGACAAACAAGAAAGTCTGGCTTCAAACTCCATATGGACCCTTCTCTTTCTCCTAAGGACTGTGGACTCAGATACTGGCAAAAAGTTTTGACTGAAAAAGTGCAGCAGGGAACATTGTACTTTACATGAGTTGAAGCATGCCTGCTTCAGAGAGCTTACGGGGAGAGTAGCAGGAAGCCCAGGGAATATCATCATCCTACACTAACAACTGAAAATTAACATTCTGCTGATTTTAATTGCCCGGTGCCTTTTGGATTCATTATGCTGAAGTAGATTTTGCTCTTCTCCACTGACTAGATGTATCTGTGAGCACATGGTGATTTAAGCAACAAATTAATTCCCAATGTGCAAATGGTGTTACTCTGGGATTAACCTTCCTCCAAGATTGTTTTGCACAAGTGTATGACTGGCCCAAATGGAAGTTGTTCAAGAGCTGGATGGGACTTTGCACAACCTGATCTTACGGAAGGTGTCCCTGTCCATGGCAGCAGAGTTGGAACTAGATGGTCTTTAAGGTACCTTCCAATCCAAACCATTCTCTGATTCTACAAAATTTTTGAACAATTAGATAGGATCCAGAGAACAACTGGCTATGGAGAATTACCCAATGTATAACATCAATTATTAATCAAAAAGCAGCTTTGATAATCTGACACTGAAGTTAGCCTAAAATTACCAAAAGTAAGAAGATGCAGACTAAGGCAGTAGGGAAAGAGGAACCCCCATGATACAGTACAGGACTTGAGTTCCAGTGAAGCTTCCCATGAAACGATTAGCAAAGAGTCATATTCTCTGAAATCAGGCCAGTCACTGAGGCCACCTGCATCACAACTGGCAAAGCTTCTGACCAAAACTGCAATTCCTCAGTTACATAACATGATGACAAATAAATATCTAAGTTCTGTATATGTGACAACTTCCACCTTCACAATCCACTTTCAGCCACAAAAACTGAAGAAAAGGATTAAGTGTCCCAGAGCAGACCCTGCTCCAGACAGTTGCAGAAGAGCTGAGGCATTCTACTGCCCTGACCTTTCAGCATAAACTTTTCTTCTCTAATGAGCTAAAACAGAGAGGTCCTTTGCACATCTACAACAGAAGCACAAGAACTTCTTCACCAGTTTGCAGTCACCTTCTCAGATAAATAGATATCACAAAGACAAAAATAAGCTTCTTTTAAATACTATTAGCTGCTCTTCCACTCCTCTGTCTTGCCAACTACAGAGAGCTGCTGAAACACTCCCCTGATCAGGCTAGTCTCCTGGCATCTGTGGATTTTCCATACCTCTGTAAGCGTGATTCGAGGAAGGGCAGTCGCTCCTCTCTCAAGCTGCCTCCACACAACTCCCCTACTCCTGGTACAAGGAGATCAACAGCTGCAACCTTCAAAGAAAGAAAACTAATTGGAGTCATACCACACAGCAACACAGTGATTTAGCAGAAGAACAGTTGACACTGATGGTTTTTTGTAAAACCTTACTGTAATTCTTCCAGAGTTCAGGACATGTAGGTAAGGATTTGCAGATACTTGAAACATCTTTTGTTGACAGGAAAAGGCTGGGAGGAAATTTTGTAAGGATGAACATCAGTAATTTCCAAAGAATCTGAATGACACCAGTGATGTCCCAGACTGAGGACATCTACTGCAAGTGGTTTGAACTGAATCTCACCAAGCTACTCTGGTGACAACTTGTGTGGGGTTATAAAGAACCCAAAAGCAGCTCAGAAGACAGCAAAGACATATGGGCACATTTTCTGAAGCCCTGATTCCCTCTTCTGATGCTGTAGCTTGTGTTCAGACCTATTTATCCTCATTCCTTGAGCCAGCTTTAATGGATATGGTAGCAATGGCACTCATGTGCTGGACCCAAGTGTTACCATTTGGGCTGTTAGGTTTGGGCTGTCTGTCTTCTAGGGTTATTTTTCTTATCCTACAGCTGATATGTTGCTAGAATTAAAGCCACTGAAGACACTGCAGCGCACGGTGGTGTTGTTGCTCTTTTAAACAGAAATAGTGCTTCAGGTTTTTTCAATTCAGTTGAGAAATCACAATTTCAAAGCATGAAGCTTGATATAGAGCTTATTTTTGTGCCCATCTGCTATTTGAGCACTATATGGATGCTACATTTGGATGACAAGAGAATCATAGACTACTTGGAGCTATCCAATTCTAGGCCTTTCACTTAATGGTACAGAAATTTACCAGGAAAATAAATAAACTGTGGCAAACTTGTCTTAAGGCAATACAGCAAAAAGTTAACAGTGTCCCAACTCCCAAATCTTCCTGTTCCTGTTGTTCCCACTTTGGGTATTTCTTCTACAACTGGAAAAAAAAATGGACAAGATCACCTGATGGTCACATCTTATCTTGAACTTCTTGAGGGCAGGCCCAGCAGATGATGTCTATCAGCAGGCCAAGACATGTTCTTAGACAAAAAAGTGGTGGAGGTGTGACCCACGGACTCACTGTGTGTTGAGGTCCATCTTCATTGTCCCGCATGTAGAAAGGTTTGAGGTCATATGGGTAGTTAACCACAAACACAGGAACATCCCCACAGTGCTTCACCAGGTACTTCTCATGTTCTGTTTGGAGGTCACAGCCCCACTGTAAGGACATGAAAAAGGAGCCTGGGAATCTGCTTTGGCGCCTCTTGCCCATGGCAAGAGATCCAGCAAAATCCCTGTATCTAGAGAGATGCACTGTTTTGAAAAATATGAAACCAAGCAAAGCAACTTCTCATACAGATTACTGAGAAGTAGACAGTTTCACAAGTTTTCAGGCAGAGCAAAGTGTATAAAATAATATGATTTAACTTAACAGAACAGGGCCAGATCATCCCTTTATCAAGCCCAAGCATCTGGTATCAAATCAGAAAAAAACTAAAACAAGCAAAAAAAAAAATCCCAACCCCAAAACCCCAAAACACACTCTGCATATCTAAAGGAAAACAGGCACCTCTCCAAAGCCAGCTTACTTGACCCAGCAAACCAGCCTTATTTCAGTATTATCTCTGGTGTATAGAAAGCAGCTTTCCTAGGCTGATTACTCTCCTACCTGCTGTGTCCTGTTACATGCTACATTAATTCTCACTTAAGAAAACCTAGCACCCTATTAACCAATTCTTTTTTATCAGAAACCTTGGACATTTGCAATGCCCATCACTTTCTCTTTTTCCAGGGATGTTATAAATCCAGTGGCTTTTGACTTGAGACCCCCAGTCTGTTTATAGGACATGCAAAGAATATTGAGGCAATGGAAGGGGAAGAGGTGAACAGACTCCTGCAGACTCTCTTCATACTAAAATATTCCAAGTTTGTTGTTTCAGATCCAGGTAGTACAGAGACCGGATTTGAGGTTCTACACCTACCTGTGCACAGAGATGAGAGTTAACCAACTGGCTATGAGAGTGGCTTCAGCCAGAGGGATATTTTCCTCCAAGTATCATAATGAGATAATGATTAAACAATATAGACAAAAGATGAGCACCACCACAAATGCTGTCACACAGTGGAGTGGTTGTGAGTTTGAAACTGGGCAAAATAAAGACTAGCATGTTACTCTTTTTCCCAGCCAACATCTATGCTTTGGAAAGACAAGGGATTCCCTTTACCTACATCTAGATTACATGGTATTTTCACATGGTATTTGTTTATTAATCCTTGTCAAACTTTTGGTGCTATCCTCTTATCCTTCCTTTTTTTTTTTTTTTT
>VWYP01013420.1:143835-216090 GCA_013400435.1 Pycnonotus jocosus
TTTTTTTTTTGAGAACTATTACAGCAACCCTTTGTAGATGATTACTACTGAATCTGCAACACTCTCAGCACTATTCACATACAGGAAAGAGAAGTGCCTTTGCTAAAGCCTTGGTCCTTCAACTGCAATCTCATCACTTCCTTCCCTGCAAGTGTTACATGTTCTCCTGCTACAGATTCCACTCCTTATATTGCTCCCATTTCAACCCCAAAGGGCAAAAGTTACAGCGGATTTACAAACCAGTAAACAAAACACCCCAGGAGGCAGATAATCTGTGAAAAGTAACAACTCTTGGGGTATCAGAGAGAGAAAGAAAGGAGATTCTACAAAGTTCAGGCTCTGCATAGGGCAATGACCTACCTCTGGCTTGAAAATGAAAGTTTGAGGAGCTTGCTTCAAAATTTCCACTGCTTCACTGTAGGAAATTCTGCAAGAGGAAGAAAAAAGTCTTTAAGATAACTATGAAAGGAATAACAAAGTTTTTTGGCTAAACGCCATGCTGGAAAATTAAGGAGGCATTTCCCCACCACCATGCCAACTTGTGTGTAATGCCAGACTTCCCAGCAATGCTTCTTTGGACAGAAACCAAAAAGCATTTTATATGGCAAGAATCCTATGTTTTCCTGTTCTTCAGCTACATGCAGGGCAGGAAGTGCTAAGCTCTTAACACTTCTGCATTATTGCAATATTGCATTTTAGTCAGAAGTGAGCTCAGCAGGGAATTGCGTCATAGAAATTTGTGGATTTTTTTAAAGAAAACAATATGTCCTCATCAGCATAGCTACAACAACATAGCTCTAGTCCAGGGTGTGCTAGACAAAATAACAGCCCAGGGTGCAAAAGGCTTGTAGCTCAAATGTTTCCACTTTACTTTGCAAAAACCCTGAGATTTAGGTGCAGCAATGTTTCTCTGCGTCTCTGGCAGATATGAGAGCAGATTCTCTACCATTTTCCACCAGCACAAAAGAACAGCACCGTGGCAAAGCAAACAGAAAAAGTGCAGTGAACAATGCTCCAGGTTTGGTAACTGGAAATCAAGACTCAATGGAAGATAATGTGGCAGCCAACTTTTCCACGTACCAAGCCAAATGTTGTGGACAGAGAGAAGAAATAGTAACATGATCACAATAATTTCATCTTTGTATCACTGGCTAATCCAATTAAAAACCAAATTCCCTAAGGAGCACAAGCTCTTCACACCCCATTACAAGGTTTCACTAAAACAGGGAAGGCTTCTGGACAAAATACCTCAAAAAGGAATATATTACTCCACATGTTTGGGTTATGTGAGGCCACAGAACAGATGAGGCATATCACTGGCACAGGTTCAACACATGAAACCAATGTATGCAGGCCAGGAATGCCCCAAATCTGCCAGCAGCTGATGAAGAGAGAGACAGAGGGGAAGAAAGAGATGATCTGTCTCTCTCTCCTTTTCCTTGGAGCGTGGAAGAGGCTGAGTGCAAATTTGTCCTTTCAGGAGTATCACTTAGGTCCAAAGAGAGGACTGAAATGCGGAGATGGTAACTTCACTGAGGACTCCCATGATGCTCATGCAGGCAGAGGCACAGGAGGGATCCATCATGATCTTGTTGCCCAGGTGTGGCTGCAGCTCCTTAACAAGATAACCAGTGCTGGGATGAGCAGCCCTACAATGTTCTGTGGGATAAATGGAGAGCTCCACCATTTAAAGAGACAGGGAATAGGGAGGATGTGGCACTCTTGGGGGCCAGTGAGGGAAACCCAAACCCTTCAGTTCTTTAGCACAAAGAGAATTGGAATTAGGAGCTACACAATCAATTGAGAATAGAAAATCAATTGGGATTGTTAAATATCATAAAATACTTTCATAAAAAGAGTGCCACTGGAATGAAAATGTGAATGAAAGCAGAATATTAAAGCCAAAACCAAGCAGGAGAGTGAGCAACCACTGTGCGGGTACATGCTGGAAGGAGAACACTTTTCTGAATCTTGTCCAGGGAAACAAAAGCCAAAGGCCAGCAGATTCAGGTGTCAGTCTCATGCAGAGCTGAGAGGGTATACCTGACAAACAGTAAAAGGGAACTGCAACTCATGCTCTTTTGGAGACATTATGCTAACCCAGAAGACAATGAGTTGTGAAAGAAAAAGAACATATGCAAAATAGGAACTCTTTCCCCAAAAGCCCTCTGCAAGATCATTTTGAAACAGTACTTACATCATAAATTTGTGCTTCAGTATTTGTTCCAACCTGCCCTTGGTCAAAACAAGAAAAACATAAACATGTAAAGCCACCCTTTAGTGTTCAAGGGCAAACTCAGGAAAGTGACCTCCCTCTACATTGTAATTTGTAGGACTGCATTTTGATCTAGATATGGGTTAAAATCCACTCTTGGCCATTCTACCACACTTGCTACCAGCTACAGAAAGTTGTGTGTCCTCTCTCTATTGGCCTGAACAATCACTTAAGCTCAAGCTGATATTTTTACAGTTTCTTAACACAGGACAACATAGTAAAAAAAAAATAAAAAAAAAAAAAATAAGCCTTCCTATAGCCAAGAACCCTCAAAACACAGACAGGATTGCAGTTCTTTCCTGTCACATGCATTACCTTCTGTGCAGGAGCTATGTATTTTTGAAAAAGTTCAACATCCCGAGGACATTTGGAGAGCACAGTGCTTGTCACTGTCTTGAAAAGATCTTCCATAACCTAATAGAGAAAAAAGGAATGCATGAAAAATGAACATTGCTTGGGTGTCCCAGACTATAAATGAAACATGGTACACATCAGCCAAAGGGAATAGAAAGAGTTTCTGTCCTTCTGCATGGCCCAGACTGCATAAGAGGGAATCACCTCACTAATGCTCCTAATTAGCAGGCTTGATTAGTAGCTAAAGAGGACTAGAACCTTTATTTTTGCTATGGGTTTAGGGCTTCAATGTTGGCTGATGGCCTCAGTATCTTCAGTCAGGTATCTCCAGTGAAAAAAATCATAGCTCAAACATTCAAGCAGTAGCCCTGGCTAGCCACAGACACATGTTACAACCATTTGTGAGTCCAGTCTCAGATTAATTCTTAGTGAGGCACCTGTCCCCTAATGAACAATTCCGGATTTATGCTTTGTTGTTAGAAAAGGCAAAACTGAAGGAAAGAGAATAAACGTGCAATGTGTAGAGCAAGTCCATCAAACAGCTCAGCTAGAGGGACTCTGTGCAGTAACGGCAAAGTGAACACGTACAAGACGAGTAGAGAGCTAAAGCAGAGGACACATCAATGCAGGGATGTTTGAGAAACTAAAAAGATGTGGTTCCATTTCCCTAAACTAATGTGGATTAACTAAATGACATTATCATCCAATTTGGATATACTTATCCAGTAAAACGGGCTTCACTCATTAAGAAATTAAAATGCCATTAAAAGGCCCCCCATGGGATGCTGCTGCATTTTCATCAACCCATTTTAAGAGTCATTTTCTCTTTCAGTTAAGCAAAGCAGACCATCCAAGGCACTTGCTGTTGTGCAGACAAAGAGTTCCCATGGCTCCATGTAGTCCCACACCAGCACAAAGCAGGTAGTTGACACCTGTGGTATCAACTGATGATCATCCTACCTCTTCACCCTCCTCAGTTTCTTTGTAAAAACAGAGCAATCCAGCTGGGGCTGCATGTCATCTCAGCCTGGGATGGGACAAGGTTTGTCATTACAAAGCACATCTCAAAGTTCTGGCACATTCCTGACTGGTTGTGGTGTGGTGTTTGTTTGTTTTTTGTGAGCGTAACAACCGCTTCATTAATTGTAGAGTTGAGAGAAGTGAAGTTTCCACTAATGTTATCTAGGTGAGCAGCAGCCCCTAGACACCACAAAGCCTGTGGTGACTGTGGAAAGATGAACCTGTTGTGCAGTCAGCAGGTCTCAAGAAGATGCAGTAGGTCTATGCCTTACAAGGAACCAGATCTTAAAGGGTAAGAGGAACACAAGGCACAGAAATAAAGCAGCTGGGCTACTGACATAGCCAAGATGAGATTTCAGGCACATTGTTCAAACTTATGTTTAGATGAATATCCTTCACACCTGCCCCAAGCAGCTGAAACACTGCTCTGTGCTGGAGAACAACCTCTGCATCCCACCAGCCTAGTGAAGCTGGTAAAACAGTCCATTTGGACTCCTCTGGAGTCAGACTCAAGACTCCTGCATCAACCTGGGCTCTCCTTTTAAAAAAAGGGAAGATGCAAATAAGAGAACAGCATTATCATATGCAGATGAACAGTTTTACGCCTCCTGGTACTCAAACACAGAGGAAATGAAAAGCCAGCATTCCTGCTGCTGAGTGGCAAATAACCAAACAGTCAGCTTTGAACTTTCTTCAAAGTAGCTAGAAAAAGGCTTATGCAAATGAAATTAGAAAACTTCTTAGCAATTCATCTGGTTTCACCAGGCAGAGACGAAGGGATTTCACATTAAGCTTCCTCTTTCTAGAAAATGAAAGTATCATCTGGTTTTGGAAAAGCATGTTGTTTAATTAGCACTTTTTTTCCTCACTGTGCGATAAAGTAACAATTAGGTTCCCACAGCATTCAACATAAGCAGCTTCCTCTTGTGG
The DNA here is from genome assembly GCA_013400435.1 of Pycnonotus jocosus. Taxonomy (NCBI): domain Eukaryota; kingdom Metazoa; phylum Chordata; class Aves; order Passeriformes; family Pycnonotidae; genus Pycnonotus; species Pycnonotus jocosus. Next base: position 148,415 of record VWYP01013420.1, read on the forward strand.
AAAAAAGATGTGGGTGGTATGGGAAAAACAATCTGAGAAATATTTCCAGGTTTGAGACGGAGTTTCTATCCTGGCAAAAAAGACAGACACGTGGGTCATACACTGGCCTCCTCACTGCTCTTATTTATGCCAAACAAGTACTAGGGAGAAACAGTAGACAGAAAGAAAGAAAAGAAGGAAAAAAACCCCTCTCAAACTGAGAATTTATGTCTTTAAAAGCAGATAGTATAATGAAGGACTGCAAAGCAGGCTATAGGAAAAATGAGTGGAGAGGTGTAATCACTGGCTTGCTGATTTAAGGGAACACATGAGTCTGAGATACAGATGAAGTGATTGGTTTGAACATATTCTGAAAGAAACATGTTTGGCAGGAGACATAGGGAAAAAGGCCCTGGAATCACAGCAAGCAGTTCATCTCCAAGGTGGGACTCCAAATGTCCCAAAAGCCCAATAACATGGTTGCTTCACAATGGTGATGTGGAAACTGCTGGTAGGGGGCCAGGCAAGGAGGACAGAGGTTAAAGTTTTCTCCCTTCCCTCGACCCTTTTAGCCTTTCTCTTTTGATTTTCACATTTGAAACTTTAGCAGTATCAACACTGGCATTCCCCAATGTTGCTCTGTTGTTTAATGGTTAACAATTCAATTTTGATTAAGAACAGCTCCCAAGGGTATTGCTTAATTTTACCCTGGATCTTTTGATACTGCAACTTATCCTCTTCCCAAATAAAATTACGACCAGAGTTGAAACAGAGCAAGTCATCAATAAAACAGCAGTAAAAGTCAGCAGCAGCAATTGACAGTGCTGTGCACTCCAAGAAGGGTTCAAATCATCATTTTTATTACATAAGAAAGATTACATACAAAAAATTGCATGACTTGCCAGTAGGATTTTTATGTATGTATTTACCTGGGCCATACACATATGGATGCAGTGTAGATCACAGCCTACTTACATATGAAACACTCACCAGTGGACCATTGTTTGTTGCTTCCATGCTTGCTCACACCCACTCTCCGTGTGCACATACACACAGAGGGGAGGATTCACATCTGATCTTGGTCATAAAATCTCCTTTCTCAGCAACACAACCAACAACTCAGGCCCCCTTTTGGTGAGATGCTGTTGCCATGCAAGGAGAGACTTGTCTCCCAGACCACTGCTCCACTGGCCATTGAAGCTGAATGCTGATAAAAGTCAGGGAAGAGAACAAGCCTGAACTATGGCAGCTGGATGCCACTTCAGACAAGGAACCTACAGTCCTGCAGATACCCCAGTGTCCCTAAAGAGTGTTGTGCAAAACTCTTTGAACAAACCCTTCCCATGTGATTACACCAGTGTTTGCTCCCTGAAGACTGCAGTCAGACTTGCCCAAGTGCCTCAGCCTTGGTACTGAAGAGAGAATGCTGAGAGCAAACTAGTCTGGAAATCAAATCACCTACATGTTTTAGATCCAAGCTCTCTAAAGCTGACACCCAAAATCGGTGCTACTGATTTCATTTCATGCCTGAACTCCCCTCTGTAAAATGGAGGTAATAATGCTCCATGTCACTAGACTGTAATGACAGCAAATTAATTTGGATGAAGTACATAACCAGTGGAAGACAATACTCCTGCCCTCAGGACACAGCTCAAATACTGAGTGTTAAATTGTACACTCCATCTTAAAGTGACACATTCTCCAGTCCTTAAAGAGACAGTAGTGCTAGGATGTAATCTTGTTAAGGAAGACTAACACTATGCATAAACTCCTGACAATGCCCTCAGGAAAACTTCCTTCTTGCATTTCCTAACTTTAAAGACTAAATAATGTCTTTTTTAGCATGGCTTTGTATGTGCTTTTGATGAAATTCAATAATGACTGTATCATATGACCTCTTTGAAACTCCATTAGTGTCATGAGTGAAGTGGGATCCTTTAAATATACTGCACTGCTGATACAGTGGAATGAAAAATTGAAGATAATGGCCTACAAATACAACTACATGACACAGCATTGAAGAGAGAGAGTGATAACAGGCATCTCAGAGGACAAATAAAACTGAGGAGCTTGAACCACCAATTCAGGTACTGGGGGGGTGGATGGCTCTAGGTAGTCCAGACAGTTCCATAACTGGACCTCCTCTACTGTCTACCTGACCTTTTTCCACATCCTTCTCTTTCTCATCCATTTTGAAGAAGTGCCTTGGGGCAAGCTGGCCCAACTTCTGGACTTACAGAAAGTCCCTCCTTAGATACCCTTACATACACCCTGTACACTAAAGCAGAAATACTATCACCCAGCCATGCAGCATGAAGTACTGCACTGAGCACCCGGGACTTTCCACAGAAAGTGTTGTGAAACCAGTACTGTGAAAGTCAAAGCTTCTTCATAGCACTAAAACACATTTTGGCACAGAACAGAAATTAAGATTGCATGATTAAGACACATGAGACTTCACAAGAACTGTGCTACTAATTTAGGAATAACTGAGCACTACTCTGTGCAATTACAGTGGGGGAAAAAAAAGCAGCTGCTCTAAGACTTCAGGCCCTTTGTTCCCAAATACATGTAGCTTGGTTATTAAATCTCCTTTTTTCCTTTTATTTCATCATGAAAATGGTGTTTCTTTTGGAGCTTTGGCTGAAAGATCTCAAGCCTCACCAATGAATGGTAAACACACACATCTTTGTAGCAAGGCTCTTTAATGGTGTATAAGCAAATACTTCAAGATGTCCCTGAAGAAGCTGAGCATTCCCAGCACAGTAACTTGCTCAAGTGAGAGATACTTAGCCCAAATGTTAAATAGCAATTTTAAAAATAAATTTTTAACAATCCAGCTCCTTATGTGAGGACAAAGTTCAGATACTAACCCTGGCCAAGAGCCCTGAAGGCTTTCAACTGTGCATTTCGCACCGAATAAAGAACTTGTAGATAACAACAAACAGACAAAATACCCGATGGGCAGATACATAAGAGGACATTGAATTTAGGTCAGTTATACCAGGAAAGACACTTAGGCTTTAGAGCAACTAGCAGGGTTTTCTGTTGATTGGGGTTTTTTGTTTGTTTTGTTGTAAGAGAGATTGCCCAATGATTTAAAAATAAACAAAATGGGAACTCCACTTCCTCAAGTAAGAACACCACAAAATTAAGCCTGTTGCAATACAAACTCACTATGAGGAATGCAAAATAATGGCTGCTAGGAGACATTCTGTTATAGGGAAAGGTGCTTGTCAAAGACTTTGGGACAGAGGGAAGATTTAAAAGAGCACAAACTGAGACTTCACAAGATACTTAGCAACAACAAAGGCAAAATTGAGAGGGAAAGTTCCTCATTTCTCTGCAAATAAAAGCCCTACAAATTCCAGAACAGTTCTCAAACCTAATTCTCTGAATTGTCTGAACTGGCTGTCTATACTTCAAAAGCCTGGAAATTAGGGTTTTCTGCACAAGATATGTTGATTCTGTGTTGAAGGGCTCAAACTAAACAGAAGACCCTGCTTATTATGCTAGATTGAAGTAGTGAAGATTTCAATTGACTCCTGATTACCTAGAGAAAGAGAGGGCTCAGGAATTAAGGTATGTACATATACACAGGCTATGCTCTAAGAATACACAAAGCTGTGGAGAAAAGGAGGGACAAAGAAAGGGCAGGATGCTATTCATGATGGAGCACAGACTCCCAATGGGTCAGTCCACACAGCCCAATGCCATCCAGACACCCTAGATTTAGAAGCAGCATACAGAGCATGCCAGCTCTGCTCTCAGGCCATGCTGATTCAGCACTGTTTATGACCCATGCTGAAGAAACCACCACCTGGATGTTATTTTATAAATCTGCAGCCAGTGCCTCAGGTATTTTTCTTTATAAGGTTATTTTTCCAATCTCTTTCCACAGAGCTTATCTGATAAATGAGAGTGTGTCTGGACATTTACTCACAAGTCCTGTTGGGTATAAACTGGCTTATACTGAGACTACTAAGGTGTATAGCCATGCATCATGTGGTTAAACTGCAACTGAGAGGTCAATCCTGACAAATCAAAAGCCAGGTGACCAAGAATTTCCTCCAGTTTTCTGCTAAAGCCACAGTGAACAGTGCAGGCCACAAACTGTTGCTTCTTCTTCAGATTTCAGTGCAGATTTCAAAGAGGCCTTTACAGAGCACACCAAGGGACACACTGCTTAAACACTGCTCACTCAGTGGAAAGGTGCTGAGCATTTTGAAAGGGAGAGTGCCACGCATTAGCACTAGTCAAGCACATTACATTCCCTGGCAATACAGCAACTGTGGAGCTTCCCATTCAGATGAGGGCTGAGTGCACCTACATCTTCCCTTCCAAAACCCTTCTACGGCCTCATCTCTGCTGAGCAAACCCTTCTCCTTGGGAAATACCTGTGCAACCTCTACTTGGCTCACAAAGGCTGAGAGGAGCTGTGACCTCAGCTGAGGGCAAGGAGCACAGCTCAGGGAGGAGGAAGAAACTCTGGTACCAGTCCTGCATAGACATTTGGAGTGCCCACCTGCATGATGTCCTGAAGGCTTTCAGTGAAGGACAGCTCAGCCTCCACCATGTAGAACTCTGCCAGGTGCCGGCGACTCTGCGAGTTTTCTGCTCGGAACGTCGGGCCAAAGGTGAACACGTGAGTAAAAGCCCTGCAAGGCAGCAGGGAACAGGCAGGTCAGGTCTAGCACACAACTGGGTCTGTTACACCTACAGCCCTCACTTTTCTCCCAGCATCTAGAAACAATCATGCTTTCATTTCATCTTTGACCAGTTTAATGGCACTGCTGAATAAGCTGCTGTTACGTTCCTCCATCCAGGCATGGAGAGGGGTTATTCACATCTTGTGACTCAGAAATGTTGCACACATACACACACACTATTCAGCTTTCTCTGAACACAAGTCATGTTTAGGATACTTTTTGTAACTGTGTGGGAATAAAACCCAACATTCTGCAGAACCAGATAACTAGAGAAGCATGCAGATACTATACCAATCATGCTGTCCTCATCTATGTGCCTCTACATTTCTTTGGCTGTAATGCCTGACTTTCACAGGTGCTGTGAGACCCCAGTGCTCATCAGAGCAGAGTGGGCCGTGCTGCTGGAGTTGCTGGGCTGGTGGGCACTGAAGGGTGGCCAGTGAGGCCCAGCAGGATGGGAGGTGTATGGCGTGCAGTCCCCCTCTACTGGTAAAACTGAAGCTCATTGCTCAGAGAGCCAAAGAACTGGGCTCTTCCACACAGCTAAAAATGGTTCAGCTGAAAGGGGTCCCTACAGCGGAGAACACATCTGGGAGAGTGTTTAGTGCTGAAGCCATTTCTCCATTTCTCCCCTTCTGGGGAGTCTATTTAAATACATCCTCTCTCGTTCTGCAGTCACATCACGCTGCATTTCCACTTCCTTCGTGAGAAATCTTCCTATCAAACACCAACACACCTTTAAAAGTCTTAATTTTATGTGGGAAGCTGCACTCCAAGCAATCCCTTTTACACTGTGATCTATGAGCACTTGAGCTCCTGGACACCTTCAAGCCAGTTAGAGCTTCCCAAATACATGCCATGATGTCTGTGTTTCCTCTCATGCTGCATGGGAAGAAAACCATGACCAGGGAAGAGAGCAAGCTGCTTCAGAAAAACCATGAACCGGGCAGCTGCTATCTTTGGTACATCTTTAACTTGATGCTATTTTTAGCTGCAGACAGCATGTAGGAGAAAAAGAACCCGATCAGTAGAGATTAAGCACAGTTTGACACTCATGAAAGGACGTGTGCTAATTGCTGGGGCTGGCATTTGACTTGCATCTTGCTCTGAAAGCTTTCAACTTAAAAAGGATGTTCACTAAAGTTTTTGAACAGGCTAATTTTGTTAAACTGAAGTTTAAATAAACAACACTACAAAAAGCAGCATTTTTCCTTTGCCCCTTATGGAGACATCTGTGCTACAAATAAAGGAACACACACATTCTGCTTCACTCATCTGTTCCCTCATGTCACATGTTGGTTAAAGGCTACAATCCAAAGAAAGAGCACTTTCTTTTTCCTTGAGTTGCTAGTAGTAAACACACCAGAAGAAAGTTTCAGGTCAAGCCTGAATACATAGCCTGCCTGTAGGTTTCTTTTCCCCATGGCTCTGTTTTCCCTCCTCCAAAAAACACACTTTCTCCACTTTGCTCTTGTACCTGCACTATCTCATATATGACCACAGCATCTACAACCAACTAACTGAATTTTGCAGCAAACATTTTCCTTTAAGCATAATTTTCAGCATGCCACTTTTCCCTCTGCTGCCTTTCTCACTTGCTGAAATGTTATTGCAAACTTCTGTCACTCCATCCTCCTCCTTCAAACTGCCCTTTGCTGTAGCATCTACAAAACCTCAGCAATGTTTAGATAAGTGATGTACCAAGACTATTACTCACTGTGCAGGTCATTCACTATTATATCATCAGTTCCTTGTGATCTCCCATCTGTAGCCACCTGTTGTCTTGGGTTATAAAGAAATGCAGGTTCTTCCTCACACAGCCTTTTTGGTTTGGGTTTTTTTTTTTCCCATGATCCTAACAGCACCTGGTACAAAAAGATCTTGGACCCAAAGTTTAAGAGCCTTAACTGCTATAGCAATACAAACAACAAATACGGAACAGTGAGTCATGCAGCCGAAATAATTTTATCTTTAAGGCAGAACTAGTCAAAAGCTTTTGTTTTCCAGGTGGCAGAGGTTGGCCTGCAGGGGAAACAGGAGTTAGAGGCAGGTCCTTGCTCTACCTGCCCCACATTTCAGGCTTTTGCTGAAGTATTTCAATTTGGGGCACTTCAGTTAAAGAAAGCATTTTTCCTAAATATATGCATTTAGTCACAAGTTCAGTTTGCAATTGAGCCAGGATCAGACAAAAGATGAAAATACTGTGAAAAGCTTACAGTTGCTGAAGTACTCATTCAGCTCTGCTCAGTTTGACTTGCAGGTCTCTAATGTCTCACTGACATGAAGGCCTCAGAGTAGCATTGAAAACTAAATTGTGACAGTAGCTGGCTAGCATGAGATCCTTTCCCACAGAGCAACAGCCTGGCTTCAGGGAGAGACACTTCTCAGTGGCTGTCCATGCACAGGCACTGACACTTCAGTTATTGTAGGTTACTGTGGCAAGACAGTCTCCAGCAAGGCAGGCTACTAAGAGCACTTTGAATTGCACTTATTTCCCACTGATCAGCAGCCCAAGCATGATGACTAGTTACTCATCTTTCAAGGGGCTTGCTAACTGCAAGATACCTAAAACCGATCAAAAATTAAAAAAACCCCACCCCCACCCTCTTATTGGTCCAAGATGTCAGCCATGGTCAAACACTTCATAGTCAGGGATCAGTTTTGTATTGCAAGAATAAAACCTCTCTGTGCCCAAGACAGCTTTTGGGGAGGGCAAGTGCAGAACAACTCCCACAGGAACCAATTTCTCTTTCCTCAGCTCTAAGCACTTGTACACAGAGAACCACCTATGTTTACAAAACAAACCGTTAGCACTGCAACTCTGTGGACTATCCCAAGGTGACACTAAGTTAAGAGCTTTGTGACAGCCCATAGAACTAACATCACTGGCGTGGGGTTGAACTTGTTTGACCCTTGAAAAAAGGGACAAGCAACACTCACCTCCTAGCCCCTCTCCCCATCAAATAAACCCCCATCTGCAGGGAGGGGAGGAATCATTCATTTCTCAAGCTAGCTGTGAAAGGAAAAGGCAGACACAAGTAACTGTGAGAACTTCACCAGGATCCTGGGATCCTGGCAAAGGGAAACTAGCCAGATGTCATGCTGGCAAAGCGATCAAAGGAGCACAGTAAATGCAAGTCATCTGGTAACAGCAATGTAGCACTGACCAGAGGCCTGGACATAACAGAGAAGCACAGCTAAAAATACATACAGTCACTGTTATCAGCTCTCTGTGTGAACAATTATTTTCCATCCAGGCATTTATATACTGTTTACTGTGCCTTGCCATTCAAGATATTAAGCAAATGCCCACTATACAAATCAAGCCTTTATTTGTACTTCATCTGCTATAAAAAGATATCTGTGATTTGATACACTGCTGTATCACACTGAGCATGTACAGATATATCAGAAAAGTGGGATGGGAGTTGACTCTGCTCCGATTTCATGGTACTGAGAGCAAACCAGTCATTTTGTTCTGTGTGCATTCAGCACCTAGCACAATGAAGCCTCAGTGCAGCGCTGTGACTCCTATGCTCTATGATGCAAATAATCAATCATTTAACATTCCCAGACCTCTGCAAGACTTCCAGCATTTAAAAATAACTTGAAAATTCTGTCTAAGTCTCTGAAAGTGCCTAGGTCAGTTTGGGTTGTGGGCACTCAAGAGTCTTTTTAAAAAAAAATCAGTAGCGCTAATTCCTCATCTCCAACAAAAGCATACACACAGGAGAGGAAAAAAAAGCCCACTAATCTGTTGAGCCTTTTTCCTTAGCCATTACAGGCAGAGCAGTAATGTCTGTAATACTGTCCTTGTACGTGCTACCAAAGAATACAAGAGAGGCTTTGAAACGAATCCTTTTGCAGTCAGCTTTGCCCAGATCAGAGCTCTGGACAGCAAGCCCGAGTGCATTTATGCAGTTCACAGGCGCTGCTGGGGTCGACACCACAAGAAGGCACAGAGCCGCTTAATTAATTGCTCCCTTTCTGTGACTGTATTTCGCTCTGCCCAGTTCTCTGGGAAAATCTGAGAACTTAATGTGGAGGCCAAGAGAATACCCACAGCACTCCTTCCAGCACACTGAAATGCATCAAAAGCCAGGGCCCCATCCTGCTAAATGCTGAGCTTGCTCACCCCAACCCAGTGAAGGGCCCAGCTGCTTTTAGCTGCAGGCTCCCAGGAGTCCCTTTGGACACCAAAGCAGTACCTGGAAGTATTGCTGGGGCACAGCCATCCTCTGCATGGATGGTGGAGGCTCACTGTTGCACAGGCCACACTTGTGTTTTCCACACTATAAACAGCCAGAAAGAGAGAAACATACCCCCTTTCACCTTTATTTCACACACTAGTAAAACAGTCTCCAGAAGCAGCCGCCTTTGGGAGCTTTCTGCCAGGCAGAATGAAAGCTCATTGCGTTTTAGTTCATTGACATTTCATTACAGAGGAAGTGAGAGGAACCAATAGAGAAGTAATAAGTATCTGTACCCAAAGCTGCTTCGAATCATTCTTTTAATTAAACTCATGCAATGTTTCTAGGCCTCAGCGTCTTTGCCATGCTGGCAACTTTTACGGTGCAATCCAAACAGAATTAATTGTGCTGATGGTTCCCAAGCCAGGAATGGATTGTGCTCCTTTTCTGAGCCTGGACACCACGCTGCCACTGAGGTAATAAAGACTTATTTGTGCTGTTGAACCAAGGGCATATAACTCTGAACAAGGCTATTAATCAAGAAGATGCAATCCCTGCACAGTCAGCTTACAACCAATGCCAAGGTCACCCCACACAGTAGTGACACAGCTGGAGGCAGAAGCTGGTTCCTGTGACTCAGGGCTAAGCACTAAACCACACCAGTACATGCAGGGAGCAAAGATGTTTTTCAAAACTTCATCACCCCAGTGATTTCTATGTAAGCCATAAAATACATTACCAACATGGCAGAGGGGGAACAATCCATTTTCCATTTTGGTGCCCTTGCTGTCACTCCAAAATACAACACATGCCTATGTAAACACAAATATATTGATTACTCTGGCAAGATCTGCAGGGATGAGTTAAGCTGAACAGTGACTTGCACCAAATCTCATCTTTGGCCATGCTAAATGAACACAGAATGTAACCCTTCAACACAGTGTGTTCCCCTGCACCATAATCCACCAATCTCTCCCTGCCTTCCACACACTAAAATCTAGATTGCAAGAAAATCTAAAAACAATGACTTCTAACCCAAATACAAAGCAACACATGACGTCAGCAGAGCAGGAGAGACCCTCAGCAAAGTGACTCTAAAGCCCAGGAGTTTAGCTTTATCTACCCATTGCCCTTTTTCTCAGGAAGGTAAGAAGTTTATAAAGTGACTGAGCCACCTGATTTAATTCCACTCTGTTCTGGCATGACCATATTCATTTTGAGCATGGAAGACCTCCACTGAAATAAGCAGGTGACTTTCTCAGCTGCCAGGACACACCAGTTGGCTGCAGTGCTTGACCTGAACATGAATGGGATTATTCAGGGATGCTGAGATCGGTCTGTTGAAAGATGTTCTGGCCCTATGCACAAAACCACACACACGGACAACCTAGCGGCCCAATGTGTCCTGGGTCTAGTTTTCAGAGTAGCTGGAAGCCCAGAGCTCCTAATGATGACAGCAAGGTACAGATGCCCAGCAGTGTGGTGAAGAGGCGGAGTATTTTAAATCCTTGAGCTGGGTAGACTGTGTTAAAAAATATCTGTTGGAGTCAGACAGAAATATCTGCATTTTAACCTCAGTGTAAAAATAATACTCCATTACTGTTTTCTGGTGGTTTGGATTCTGCCCAATGAAAATGCACATCTGTTAAAAAGGCAGCAGAAGGGACTGAATTTTATCCAGAAAAATGAGTTTTGAAAGACTCCTCATAGGCCATTTCTGCTTGCCCTCTGGGGAAAGGCAGATGAGTAAAGCTGCATCTTGACAAGGACTTTTGTAGCAGTATGTGAGGCTCAGGCCTGGGCAGTAGAGCTGGTGTGCTGAGTGCTGAGGTTTCGGCTCACGCTGCAACGAGATGGGACTAAATACTTCCTTTTGTAAGCAGCCAAAAATAAATACATAAATTAAAAAAAAAAAAAAAAAGAAAGCTGTCTAAGTTCCCAGACAGGGACTAGGAAGTGCCAACTTCCCCCTGCAGCCAGTCAGACTGAAGCAATGCAGCAGCTTCTCTTGCTGCAACCTCTGAAGGGCAGGGATCCATGATGCCCGCAAGGTCGCATGTGCACGGCACCCTCCTGCTGTGCTCCAGGATCTGCTCTCCCCTTGCCACAGCCTCTGCCCCAGCTTCAGCGACTCAAAACAGAAGATGGGACAAGGATTCTTCCCAGGTCATCCCCCTCTGCTTGAAGATCCAGGCACATTTGAGTAATTAACAACAAAGTGACCCATATACCCCTAATTATCTGGCAAAGCACCCAGAAGTTTGTTTATTAAACCTCACAGCAGAGCTAGACACTGGATTGTTAGTCTACAGCTGGCAGGAGAATAGGGGAAAATTGAGACAAGGGACGTAAGAGTTACTCACAGCCATACAAGTCGTCTGCTCCAGGCTCAAAGACTTCATCAGCCTGGGTCCTCCACCCTTTTAAGCAACAGTGGTGTACTTTATTGTCAGTGTCCTAGTTTTGATATTATTGTTTCTAATTAAAGTCAATAAAATGACTGATTAGCAATGAAAACTCAAGCTGGGTTCATGAAAGCCACCACAGTAGTTGAGCATTTATTCAAATAATCATTTTCCATGCTCTAGCTAACAGAGATGTTCTACAAAGGAATGATACAAAATGTTTCAAAGCTTTATTTAAACAGGTAGCTAAGATGTTTTTCAAACTTAATCATCCAATTGACTCCTACTCTAAGGTATTAAAATACATTACCAACACGTTGGGAGGGAACAACTGGGTTAAATATTTTTCCCTTCAAAGTGGAAAAAACTCATGTTCTTTAGAAACTGCATTGTAACAGCCTGGAAAAGGATATTTAATTTTAATTTTTTCATTTTTCAGATGAACATTGGTTTTATGAACTTTGCAAGTATCAATCACAGCACGAAAAAGCATCAGCGGGTGCATTACTGAACAAAGGGAGTCAGGGTTCAGGCCACATTCCAAACTTTGGGTGTAACTATTTAAAACCTCCAAAGCCTAAACAAAGTGACTAAACAAAGTAAGCATCTGTATCAAAAAAATTACTAAAATCCATATAAAATGCAACATGTTTCAGCTGACTGCAACATGTATCTATATTCTATTCCACGTCAGTACAATGACAGGAAATCGAAGAATTTCAGGGTATGTGCTAATGGATTTGTGCATCTATTTTAAGGAAAGCTGTGGGAGCAAAGAGGAATGAAGCAGCCTGATTTTACATCTCATCCCAAGGCACAGAGACTCCTTGAGAAGCAGGAGCTGCAGCCTGGACACAAGGCAGGTTCATGCTCTCAGAAGCTATCAACTTTGCCATGGCGTTGTTTTGCCACTGATGGTCAGCTGAGCTGCCCGCAGGCTTCTTGCTTGCCTCAGTCACAAAGTAAAATAAGCTTGGAGAAGTCACCATGAATGTGGCTCCTATGGTGCAGGAACATGTGGGCAGAGGGCTGTGACAGGCCTTCTGTCACCCACAAAGCCACAACTTCTTCAACCCCTGCAGCTCTCACAGCGTTGTCCGGGCACACAGATGAAGTGGAGCTGCAAGGCCCTACACACATGTGGATGCTGGGCTCTCCTGACACAGATCCTACAGCAGCTACCGCCGACTAGAATAGATATGAAAAGGTATTCAGAGAAGGAAAAGGGACTACGTACTGGATTCAAGACAGAAACATATTGGTTCAACTTAGCTTACGTGTAAAATAAGGACCAAGAATTTCAGCTGAGGACACCTTTCACCAGATGAGCATAAAACTGGTTTTTCTCTTGCTACCTGCACTTGGTTTTTATAGCAAGGACATAACAAAGAGCACATAGTCCAAGACTGCTGGGATTGCATCCAGCCCTCCATGTGAAGATCCCAGAACATGGCTGAATTGCAGCTATCCTCAGCACACACCCACCATGCTTACAAACAGATTACCTGTTTACCCTCCCAAAAAAGGTGGAGAGGAAAAAGGGACTAACAGGATATCCATGTGAACTGTAAAGCTCCAACTAGCCAAGCAACTCTCGACTCACTGTTGCACCTACAGAGTTCATGTATTTGGCCTCCCAGTAATACGAAGTCGTTAACAGTCACTGCAGCAGTCATGAACCAGACTGAAGTATGCAGTAATTGATTAAAACCAGACATGTCACGGTTGCTTTTTATAGATCCAATTAAGTGTCAGCCTAATTAATGGAAGTTAGTGCACTAATTATAAGAGTCTGCGTTATGACTCAGACTCAAACAAATGTTGTACAAGAAATGTAAGAAATTTTTTTCAGACATCCAAGATAAATAATTACACTTATTTTTGTTACTTCTTAGCAACAGGAATGTTATACAACTGGACATCATTCCTGCAGCTGCATTCAGAAGCATTTAAAATTGTACAGTGTAGAGCAAATATTTGTTTAAAGACAATGCAATCCATTTCATCATTAGCAAGTCATTTTGGAATCAAATTTTAAGAGCGTGTGTTGCCAGACTGCTGAGAATGAAGCCTCTTTTATGGAAGGCAGCCTCAACACATCTCTTTTGAGCTCTGCAGTGTTTTCTTGAACATCAAAATGACAGCTCTCTCTCTCATTCTCCATCCTCCATGCTTTGAAAAACACTGAAGTACTGACATTTTAAAAATGAAATCAGTGCGATTTTAGTACCTTCTGCAAACAACAGGAAATTCACTGAGTTCAGCTCTATACAAACTCAGGCAGACACAGCCAAAAGAGTCTGGATGACCAAAATGCTTTTTAGGCTCTCTCTGCAATCTGCAAAACCAGTTGCAGGATTACAGAGAATATTTGGATTAGGCAGAAGAGCAGCAGAATGCATAATGGTTTAGCAATCAAGGGGATGTGCGTGAGGAGAGAGAGATTAATTATGCTGCATCTAAACCAAGTTTGTTAAGTAGGTATTAGCAGGCAGAAGTCAGAATGAAAGGCTGAGATTTTAAGTTAGCAGGAAAACACAAGTCCTGGGGATGTCGAGCTGAAATTGAGCTAGAGAGAGAATTCACTAAGATGGTATTGTGCCTGAAATAGGTGGAGAGGACAATGAGAACAAGGGCAAGAAAAGACTTGGAAGAAGAAAATTACTTGGGCTGGAAGGGACCTGAGGAGGTCATTGGTCCAGTCTTCTGTTCAAAGCAAGGTCAGCAAGAAGGCCAGACCAGCTCAAGGCTCCACCTAGCTGCAACTCTGATGAAGAGCACACAGTTTCTCTCAATCTTTTTCAATGCTTGACTGATTTCTCCAATATTTCCCCATCTATGTCTACTGAGAGCTTAACTTTTCTCAATTTACCCATATTGTCTCTTGTCCTCTTGTCATTTACCACTGCAAAGAATGGGCCTGTCTTTGGAGAACCTCTTTGCACGTCCTGACAGGCTATTAGTTTGTCCCTCAGCCTTTTACCCATTTGCAGGGAACTTGAAGAGAATGTGAGATGAACAAGAAAGGAGAAACCTAGTGAAGGCCTGATAAGAGATAAAAGAAACAGGGCTAAAGAGGGCAAGGAATGACAAGATAACTTATGCCGCCATTTAGGAGAGGATAGCTCCCAGAGGTTTTAGGAAAAGCAATTTTATTTAAGCTCATGATGCAAAAGGCAGAACAGACAGTGTCTGGGATGAAATGTAGCACAAGGGAAAAACTCTGATGTTAAACTGTTAACAAGAAGGGCTGAAAAGAGAGGAGCAGGTACAGCCTGTGGGAAATGAGAAGAAAAAAACCTGCAACCAGCAAGCTGTACTTCTTGAAAACAATTGGCTTTGGCTGTCTCCAGAATGCCTCTGAATCATCTTCAGCTGTCACAGACCCTCCAGCCCAGTTCAGGTCCCCAAAGGGGCCTTTGTCCTCACCAGAGGATCAGGGGAAAAGGAAATACCACATGGACTTCACAGCAAACCAATGACATTTAAAAACAGATATCAGGACACAGACAGCTCTACACTTCTACCACACACACTGGTTACTGACTCATCGGAGACTGAGGAGACTGAAGGGGAGAGCAGTATTACTGAATAAAGACTTTTCTGGAGACCTTAAAAAGCCCATAGATTTACAGCAGCTGACAATGATTCAGACATGCTGAGCAGACAACCTAGATGCTGTCACTGCTAAGATGAGGCACAATGAAATGCGAAGTTGTGCCAAGTAGGCCGTTTGTGTCACACTGAGAGACAAAATGAACTCCTCTGACCTTGCCTTCAATAACAAGCATACATAGCACAGCAGACCATCAATAAATACAGGAATATCTCTCTTTCTTTTCCTCAAGGAAAAAACTCACCAGCTATAAATGGCTCACTGTTCTCTCCTGTGACCAGGAATAGCATCCCAAGCAACCCTGCCACGAAACAGAGCCCTGAGCCCTGGACAATACACAAGCATGGGCATTCAGGTGATACCCTGCAGATGAACTCCCTGCAAAGACACAGAAGATGTGATTCCAGACTCATCTGGTAAGTCTTCTCCATACCTTCCTTTCCAGCCTTTTTGAACCCCAGCTTGGAGGTTGTTCATGAGCTCTGAAAAGCTAAAAGCTAACCCCAAAATTACATGACTGCTTACTTGAGCTTCTCTTCCCCTTCTACATATACCCCCAAAGGACTAATTTCTACCTGCCTCTCATACCTATCCTGCTCTACCTCTGCTTTCTAATGGACTTCAGCAGGATCTCTCTCTCTCCCAAGTCCTACAAGTCACAAGAGAATGGGTCAAGACTGGATGGGGAAGGTTCTCCTCAGCATTTCTATCTCAATCTCTGCCCACAAATTCTCAGGAACAAAGTGTTTTTGAGAGTCTTAAGACTGCAACACTCAAAATTATATTTAAGCTAAAGGTAAGTTTTGAAGACTAGATAATTTTATAAACATGAAAAATTTAGTCTGGCTAAAACCAAGGGTAAATTTCATGGAATCAAATCCAAAATGGATCAATCTTTACTGTTTTACCTGAATTGTTTATTGGGAAGACCAGAATATTTCCATTTTGGAAATAGAAGACTCACTTTTTACAACACTACGACTAAGGGTGAAAGTGTCAAGTCTGTCAAAGAGAGAGTTCTCTTTCATAATGGGTTAGGTCTTCATCTACACTGAATTTTCCCAATAAATTAACTTAATTAGTACATTGAGTAGCTGGCATGAAATCAGCCAACAACAACCCTTATTTGAAGGCACATTTTTCTGAGCAGTTGCAATATGGATTCTCCTCAGACATGGTACTTGAGCCAAATCACTGCTGGCCAGCTGGACTGCAGATAGAGCCTGTCAGAGACCAGATCTCAGGCAGGTAGCACTGCAGTTGTTTGCCACATGCCAAGGGGGTTCATCATGAACTTATGGTGCCTCTAAAACACTTTTAAAGTGATCAGTTACCGGGGAGTGGAAACCTTCTGAAAACAGGAGGGATAAAATCCTAGCTTTGGAAAATGTGAACTTTAAAGACCGGCCTTTTCATCTGGGAGTTCTGACCTGTATTTCTAATGGTATTTGCTGCCCATGCCTCATATGCAATGTTGAGAATCAGTGCTGGAGTTTTTTTATGTAATCACTGTTGCACAGTTTAATTGGCTGCTGACAAATAGCTCCAGTGAAATTGTTCAAAGGGCAATTTTTGCATACAAATCAAAACATATAAATTTTTTCAGAATTCTCTTTTCTGCCTGGTTTGATCTCCCTGAGAGACACAGTCACTTCTCAGACAAGCTCAGTGTCTGTGATATGCTGAAATACCCAAGCTAGACATTCTTGATAGACAGGGTGTTTCTCATGTGGTGCCCTGTCTGCTACGGCCACAGCACAGGTCACTAGGCAGCCAAAGACTGGCGTCATCTCAGATATTAGCTGGGGAAAGTTAATGAGGAAGAGGTTTAACTAAGGAGGGGAGATTTTGGCCCCTGGAAGATGGGATGACATAAGTTTGTTTGTGTTAGGCTTAATTGACTGTCACACATTGTGACTTTTACTTAAAGACATGATTCCACAATTCAAATAAGTCCAAAGAAAGAACACGGATTCTAATGATCAACCTGAAATACAATCTCACTCTATTACATTAGGCTGTACTCCTTAAATAGAACACAGCCTGCTCTAAGATAGAGCAGAAAGCTAAACTCAGCAGATTACCTGTCTGGTAAATACTTCTTCCATTGGTATCACTCAGATGCACCTTGCTCTCTAAGGATGGATAAATTAAAAAACCAGTGTTCTTCAGAATGCAGTACATTACAGCTTCATGTTCCTATTTTACAGTATTGTGTTGTTCTAACAGGCATTTTGAAGAATCCAGGGCCACCTAAATGTAGATGTTTATTCACAATGGAGCATAGCTGTTCCGGGAACCTGCTCCTTTTGTTCTTATTTTATTTAAGTACACTGAATTTTTGAGGCTTGCAGCTCAACTGGTATTGAATCCTGTCAGTCTTCAAAAATATATGAAGCTCTTCTAGATGCAAAAAGCACTGCACTGATACACCACACAGCATTAACTCTCTAGACGCTATGAGACCCTCCAGAGCATAGAATCACTGAATGGTTTTGGAAGTGATCCCAAAGACAACGTTGTTCTAACTTCCCAGCTATGGGAAGGGACATCTTCTACCCCAGATTCCTCAGAGCACCATCCAACCTGGCCTTGAATACCTCCAGAGATGGGGCATCCACAGTTTCTCTGGCAAACCTGTGCCAGTGCCTTATCACCCTCAAGTAAAGAATTTCTTTCTAATATCTAATTTAAACCTTTCTTCTTCCAATCTGAAGCCATCCTCCCTTGCCCTGTCACTCCATGCCCCTGTCCACAGCCCTCTTCAGTTCTCTTGTAGTCCTTTAATACTGGAAGGGGCTCTGAGGTCTCCCTGGAGCCTCCTCTTCTGCAGGCTGAGCAACCCCAGCTCTCTCAGCCTGTATCCATATAAGAGGTGCTCCAGCTCTCTATCTAGGCTGGCCTCTCACCACGCCCATCATCCAGCCACTGCCACTTAGTCCGTTTCTGGCAGATAACCATGGCAGATACCTAATGGATATCAAAATTACCGGTTGGGAATATCCCACAGACAAAGATGAAAACTTTTTATTTTGCTCACCCTGCCATTACTTCCAAATGGAGCTGGCCAGAAACTGTCAGGAAGGCAGGCACATTGAAGAAATGGGTATTTTCCACAGACTCCTTTGCCTCTCTTGATGCCTGTAACAACGAGCAACAAGTCAGACCACTCGTGTTTAAATAAAAAGCACAGCACCTGGCTTATTTTCCCTCTTTTCAAAGCATCGATTTTCACTTTCCTACCAAGGTGAACAGAGAGGAGGGAGAGAAGAATCTCTATCATTTGTAATTTGAAGCTTCATACAGCATTGCCTTCAAAATTCAATTTCAAGCCTGATGAGAAAATTGAGGAGTGTTTTCTGTGTCAGTCCCACTGACTTTCAGAAAAAACTTTAAAAACAGTGTTATTTTCTTTTCATGGGGAAATGAATTTGTTTCCACTGGAAAAAGACAAACAGTAATCAAAAAAAGGCAATGCAATGTCCTTTAACATTTGTAAATATCACAACTGAAACAATATTACAGCTTACATATTATATGGCAGTGAAAAATAAACTATGTTTAATTTCATCTTTTGCATGCTTTTTTCAGGTCATCAGATGTTTTAAGCATAAAAATCTACTAGTAATAGAAAATTTAGCAAGTTCAGTGTTCCATTATGAAAAACCTGAAAAAAAAAAGTCCCAAGAGACAATAGGCACAGATTTAAGACACACAAAAATTCATCTGAAAACAAGAATAACCTTTAATATTTACTGCACGTGTCAAGCATTAGAACAGGTTGTCCAGAGAGGCTGAACGTCTCCATCTGGGGAGATATAAAACACTCAGCAGCAGAATACTGGGCAACTTGCTCCAGCTTCCCCTGTTTGAGCACAGTGAGATGGATTAGATGATCTCTAGAGGTCACAACTCAGTGACTTTTAAAGAAACATGAAGATGAATGATACTGTGTTTCAACATCTTGTATATTTCAATGTCATCCCAAAACTTTGAAGGAGCCAAACGTTCAGGAGAAAAACAGAACGGAACTTCAAAGCTAATCTGAGGTCTGGCTGATCTACATTCACTTCCAAACGAAAACTTTCTTCTGAAATAAGTTTGAAATAGTCACTTTTCAAGGTGTAGCTCCTAGGAGTCATGCTAGGTGTTGCTAGTTCAATTAAGTATGCCACTGCCTCCAGCCACCCCACTCCCCAACTCCTCTGTCACAGGGAACCTTGTTCACCAGCTTTTGTTAGTCTACAACCTGTCATTTTTCTCAATGGGCTTGAAGGTGTTGCTTTTGTTCTCAAAAAGCTCTGCTGCTCACCACAAAGATGAAACAGTGACTTCCAAAAACCTCAGATCACAAGGCAGTTTTATCTTTTCACAGCATCACACTGAAGAAAAGAGCAAACTTGCCTTGTTCCACAGAGATCAATGGAAATACGACAATTTGTGGCTGTAACCCCAGGACTGCTTCCTTTGTTTCAGAGGTTTTGCAATTCTAAAAAAAAAAAACAAACACCAAACTCCAAGGATGCAGAAGCAGGCCCCTACTGTTTTCATCAAATAGACCCAGAGCATTTGCTCAAAAACAATAAGGACATTAATAAACATCACACATTCACATACTGCAGCCCCAGAACCATGGCCAGAGCACTAAAGAAAAGACCCATGGTTTCTGATTTCTCTTTCCCTGTCCAGTGACATTCCTTGATTCACCAGTGAAAAAATCCCATCTAATCCTGCAGAATCCAACTCCTAAACAATGAGAAAGAGACAAACTGCAAGCAAGAAAAGAACAAGAAATCAGCCACAAAATCTCAATGCTTCCCCCCAAATCGACAAACAGGATACAGCTGTCTCCAGGAGCTGGGGCCTGGTTTATTTATAATGACTTTCTGTCATTTTTCATTCTCCAAACCTGATGTGATATCAGAGAGGCATAAGGAAAATAGAAACACAGTAAGTGACTGGACAAAGTGAGACAATCTACAACTCAACTGAGCTTCTGATAAATCTTCAGCTTGTTGGAGAGGTCACTGAGAGATCCCAAGATGTATGTCTGCATTGTGAGCAGCTCCTGAATGGCTTCTGACAGAAGGTGAAGAGAAAACAGCAATATTCAGATAAAATTTTACTGCCCCAGCACCATCTGATCTTCCCTCTCCACAGCTGCCCACTTGCTCTCCCTCATCCTAAGGCACAATACTTGATACGATGGGTGTTGTGAGCTGCAACACAGCTCATGCAGAAAACTTTTCTATGCAGGAAAAATTAAATGCCTCCCTTTTTGTTCAGAAGGGACACTTTCAGCAAGGGGAGATTCCATAATTAGCAGCTGTGCATTTCACAGATACAAGTATCAGCTAATCCACTGGAGGTGATTCCTCCCCTTCACACATTCCAGCAGAGGCCAATATTCCCAAGCAGCTGTGCCCCAGATTCATGCTTGGCCCTTTAGATCAAGGTGCCTTCTTCAGTATATGAAACCACAGCCACTAGTACAAGACAAACATATGGTAGGGGACAGCGTCCCTTCACTGCTGACACAGATTGGTTTTCATGCCCATGACTAGCAAAACAAAGCAACAACACTGTGGTGCTTTTACTTAAACTAGATGGACACTTCTCCCAATTCCCAAGTCCAAAACATGGACTTGATAAAAAATTAGGAGGGGAACTATGGGTTTCCTTTCAAGCTCTTTCCATCCCAAAGTCGAAAACTACCTAAATTACAATGGGGGAAAAGGGGAGAGGGAATCTGTATGAAACATCTTGGTGTCTCAGAGTAAATGTGCTATAAACATACTAGTATTTGACGTCAACTTCAAAGGCTTTTTATTCTCCTTCTAAATACAAGAACAACTGGATTTAGTACCTGTTTTGTTCTCCATCTCCTCAAATGTCTAATGGTTTAATTTAAAATTATTCCCTTTGATGTCAGTCTTGTATTAACTTCTCCTTGAGGCAGTTAGCTTCAGGAGAGTACAAACTGTTTGATTCTGTCTTATACTCTGTGCAAGCCAAAAGCATGAAGGGATCGGAGAAGACTTGAAAAGTTCATAGAAACCATTGCTGTAGCTCTATCCCAGACCCACACCACCATGCTGCTGCAGCTTCCAAGAAACACATCTTTAATCCAGATTTGCCCTCTGTGACACCCATTACAAATATGATTGGATTTTCCTTTTTAAACAACCCCTGCAAAATTCTGGACTTCCAAGAAGTCCTCTTTGCAATTCCAGTCCTAATTCTGATCAGCTGGACTTGCTCTGGGGAATGGCAGCTGGTTCTGCTGAGACACACATCTCAAATATGTACTGGAATGCATAATGTCTCATAAATACAGACTGGACAGGCAGATATGAATCAGGTAGAAATAAGCAGAAACTGGGAGAGCTAGAACATGAAAAAGCAAGCTGGCCCTCAGCTCAGGTCCAGCTTACCCTGAACCCTGCAGAGCACATCTCTGAAGTACCAGTCTCCAGGAACTGGCTGCCTCCCAGACCGTCCCACATCTCTAAAAGGGAAAACACCTTACAGACACCAATATTGTTGCATTTAACTGTGATTCTCCCCAGATCCCAGCTTTCCTTGGTGCTAACAAGGGTATTTTTCAGTAGTACCAAAGGAATGCTAGGAGTAAGTTTCTGCATCTTCAGCAGCGGGTACATATTGCTGGTGCCACAGATGGCACGGCCATAAACTTGCACTTTCAGGAACCTAAAAATTGTGACATTCACTCCTGTGAGCAAGGGTTAAAAAACCCCCGAAAGCTCAACACCATACAATCTCTAGATGCATTTTAGAGAAGAACTATACCTGGATGGTTCTTCAGGTTTACAGTTAAATATCCCTTCAAGTAATAAAATGGCCTGAACCAGACCCTAGGTTCAGCCCAGATGCCATGAGGAGTGCGTGTGGGAAGAGACAAGCCTCACACTGAGCACATTTAACCTCTGCTGGAGCAGTCAGGTAGAGTGCAGCACTCCTGCAGCACACCACTGTACATGTAGAGAGTAGTCCCAGGAAGGAATACAGCCAAAGGCAATAAAAACTGCATGTGAGATCTACTTTAAGGAGCTGTGAATGTATGATACAGCTGTTCTGCTTTGGAACTCACTGCATGCTGAATTCTCTTAAAAGGTTGCAGCTGGGCAACAGGGAAAGTGGCTGTGGAGACTCATATTGAACCAGCTGGAGTGTCCTGGGCCAGACAGGCTCTTATAGAGCACAGAGAAGCCTCCACCTTCTCCACAGCAGCTGAGAGTGGCCATACAATGAAAATTTTCCAGGGAGCAAAGTGAAAAAGAGAGCAAGAGACTCGGAAAGCAGGGAGTCTTCAACACTGCAGACAGAGTGGGAGGCTACTGAAAACAGCAGGGAACAGACACACAGCTGGGTCACAAGGACAAAAGTAAGGCAGATTTCCAAAAGTAAGGCATGCAGCCACAGAAGAGGACTGGGTAAAGTTTCTTGCAACATACAAAGCTGCTAAGAATTTTAGACATCAGAAGAAATAAAAGAGAAAAATAAGAAAAAAAGAAAAAATGAAAGAATCTGTGCTAAAGTGGAGGTGCTAAAACTGCTGTATAGGGGAATTATTTTCAGATTAAAATAGAATAAGGGCTATCTACCCCTGCCAATCTGCATTCTCCCTATTTCAAGAATTACCTCATCCTGCTTTGGATGATACTAAAACATTGCTTTCAACAGTCAAAGCTCTTCTAGTATTTTCAATATATTTACTTTCGAGAAAGAAGAACAAACAAGATGCTTTCTCCCCTCCATGCTCCCACCACAAGAAGACACTGTCAACAGTGCAGAAAGCCACAAGCTGGTGGTGCTGATGTTCTTCATGTGGGTTAGGGTCTGCCTAGTCATCCTCACACTTCTGGCAGTTTCTCCTCAAACCTACACTTTCCACGTGGAGAAGATTCCTCTGGAGTTGTTACCATCTTGTGACTTATTCATTCTTTAAAATGTCCTCTGCTTACGGTACTCTTTTCACCACTACAGTCCTTCATTTTAAAAACATTTAGTTGATTTGCCCAGCAGAGAGGGAATATAGATTCTCCCCCATCCCAAATCCTAATATGAAAGCATCCCAACCAGAGCTATGTACAGATTAATCAGTACATCGAAAACCAAACAAAGATAATGAGGAAGCTGAATGTATAAACAAACACAAATCCTACAGGATTAAGAGCTTTAGGAATCAAAGACCATATTTCAAAAAGCCTTTTCATTCTAACTTCAGATACATTTTTCCCCATCTCTTCAATTCACATGTAAAAACATATTCCTACTCTCTTCACTTTCCCTCACTTCAAAAGAATGCACAGGCCTGAGCAGCCATCAGACGTCAGTCAGGGGATTAAAATTGTGCCAGTGAGAGAAAATAGCTATTTAAAGGCAATAGTTCACAGTGGGTGCAAAAGCAGCCTCTACTTGAGTCCTAAAGTCTATCCAACTAAAGTTTTCAACTTACTCCACCTGCAGCAGGTCAGCTAAACTGGTGAGACTATTAGCACTATACACTGCCCAAAGGAGATAAAAAAACCCACCAAAACCCAAAAGGCAGAAAACTCCCAACCTGTTAACAGTAGATATATTGTAACTACTACAAAATCAGGGGCAATACCACACCAATTCTGATTGCAGCTAGAAGATAGTTCCTAAAGCTTAACATTTAAATATTTTTTGAACCTGAAGAATCTAATTTGAAGGTTGTTTTCATCAATTCCCATCACCAGAAATCTTAGCTCCTCCTCAAATACGAGAGGAACATGAATTTATATTCTCTCTTGTCCTGTTCAAACAGTGAATTAAAGGCTAGTTTAAAAAGTGACTGAAAACAGCAGACAAGAATGTCTTGATAGTTGGTTTGGTTGAAAGCACATGAAGATTCTGGGCTTTGCTGCAAATGCCACACCCTTATTATTATGTCTGACACCCTTCTGTCACTCATATTTTGTGTCTGACAGCATCACATGCATGGCCCAAGGCAGGCTTAATCTTCCCCACATTTTCACTGTCAAGAAACAGTGTCACTGCTCCAGTGAGTGAAGCGATCCCAGCAGGATAGCAGGCAGTCTCAGATCTCTGCTAGCCAGGACCAATATTGAACAGGGCTTTGCAGAAACAAAACTAAGTCCTAAATGAGGCCAGACAATGAAGCTGTACTCAAAGAAGAAACAGGAAATCAGGGAGAACTTCCCTCTTCCCAGCAGCAAGCGGGAAGCCCTTCCTTTATGGGGAAGCACAGGCCACTTAATGGGGTCTGACTGGGCACTTACAGCACACCCTTCAAGCACAGCCATAGTTACATTTCTCCAAGACAGGTATTATTCACACCTCAGCACTGTAGAGGAGTAAAATATGTGCCTTGATCCATGCATTTTGACAAGATCCAGTTTATACAAGTTTCAGTCTCACAATTTAGCACCTCATTCAACATTTGCATCAGGGCTTCTGTCACTACCAGCCACCTACGCTGTCGTCCTGCATCCTCTACAGCTTTCAAGTGGATACAATTTGTACCGGAGACGCAATACACTGTACAGCTGCAAACTGCATAATGTTTCCATCATTAAGTGTCACTTGTTTTCACGTCTTAATTTGCATGCAACAGCCTGGAGTGAACCTTGGGTAGCATTAAGGCATCTCAATTAGACAGGAACAATTTAGTTTAGCTAATCAGCCCTATTGTCCCAACAAGCAAAAAGCTGAGCCACATGTACTGGTCTGGAAGGGAATCACTGGTAGCACAGGTTAGACCTTGAGATCCTGGAGAACAAGTAGACAGAAGCTTTTTTTATCATGAGGCTGTGCAGAGTGGAAGACACGATCTCACAGCAAGTAACTGCTACCTCAACACTTTTTTCTTTTACCTACAGATGAACCACCGGCAAAGCTGGAGCTAATACGCGTAAGTGGCAATGGATGGCGTTGTTTGAGGCAGAAGAGTGAATTTCAGATACAGAAGTATAAAACACAGACGGAATTCTGTATGATTAATGACTGTGGGGTCAGGAATCATGAGGAATCTAATCTGTGGGAGAGATCTTAGTGGTTACGGCTGTGTTTCAGTTTCACAGTAGGTTCTGACCCATGATGTGAAGTACTCTTATAACAATAGATCGTGGCAGTAATTTGGTGGTTATGGAGAGGCTTGACAATATTGGGGGAGAATTCTGACACAAAACAGGAAAAGCTTATAGAAAGGAACCTGTATGCACACACTGGTGAAAAGGAGTTTCAGGTATTGCTGACTTTTTTTTTTTTTTTAAGGATTATCTCATGATTAATTATATTCTCTGTTTCAAAGTTAAGAAATATTTGAGCGTAGTAGTCTGTCCTGAATGACCAATCCCATCTCTTGGGCTCTTATGATCACATCATTCTGTTTACTAAGATGTTCCACCTCCCTCTGTTATTCTTTGTAAATTTTTCCACAGCATCAGGGATAGAACAACCTCATCAGTACAAAAGGTGCTGATTAATGCACAAAATAGCACTAACATGAAAGACAATGTATCTGTTTATCTGTCTAAATTATTAGTTGAAGTAAAGGATTGCTATATTGAAAAAAAATCACAGAAATACATAAAAGAGTTTTATAAAGATAAACATTTCCTGTAATCTTTAATAACTCAAGAATTGCTTTGCAAAAAAAAAAAAAAAAAAACACCAAAAAAAAAAATCCAAAAAAAACCCCCCAAAACCAAACCCAGAAATAAACTTTATGCAACCAAACTTACCTCAATTTGAAAGAGCTCCCCAGCACCTTCACAATCATTGGATGTAATTATGGGGGTATGAATATGCACATATCCATTATCCTGGAACAGAGAGAACAGCAAAGTTAACAAGCTAAAGATACCAAACGTCCCCCTGAAGGATGACATCAACCAGCACACACAACTAGGCCATTATCCCCCAGCCAGGATAGCACATGCAGTCTTTTGGGCAGCTTCTGCCTTACAGGGAGAGATGACAAACTAAATGCTACCATGATTTACAAATCAGTGTTTACTACCTGTGTGTTTTCCTCCAGGTTTCATAACCAAAAGAGATTTATGTCATTACTATGAGATTTTTTGCAATGGCTTGTTTCCACACCACTCCCCTTTCTTCTCACTTCCTCCCGCATTTTTATATTTTTGGGCAGTTTTCATCAAATTCACCCCTGTGACCTCACCACTTTGTTTCTTGAAAGGCAGTGCTTAGGCAAAGGACACTCTGTGCTGCATTAAGAGAAGTGATCAAATGTGTCGGATGACAGAAATCACACACTGGATAAAAGCGACCCTAAAAACACCCAACCACCAATAAAGTGTCAGTCCTACATTGCATCTTCTAAGATACTGAAGTCAAACTGATTTTAAGAGACAGGGTATACCCTGGCTTGGTTATGTTCTAGGTACCTGCAGAATTACACATTCATGTAATAGTTCATAAATCCAGCAGAAGCCTCTGAAACCAGTAAGGCTGAATGAAGAAAGAGCTCCTGTTCTCTGGATTTCTCTGCAGTGCAGCCATAGGCTTTTAAAACAGCTGCAACTCAATATTCAGTGGATGGATGCATCTTAGCTTCACAGTTTCTACCAAAATAATACAATTCAGTCAGTCATATGTGAGGTCCTGGTCCTTATCACCAGCTCATTAAGGGGCTAGGAAGACAGGAGTAGTATTTACTGCCCACTCTGAGAATCAAGCTAAAATTAATTTGGAACGAAAACCTCATATGAACACGCAATAAATTTTATGGGAGTACAGCAACACAATCAAGAGGGAGCAAAGTCCCTGCAGTCAGCTCTAGGCTACCTTGGTTACAGGTGCAAAGACCTTGGCTTCTCACTGGGATCCAGTTACTGCACAGAAGGAAGGTCTGGATCTAGAACTACTTGCTTAGCCTGGAGAAGGAAGTTTACCAATACACAATGCAGGCCTCTGACACAGTTCCCTGCATATTCAGAGCCCTGTTGGTTACATGGCCTCCCAGCTCTACAGATGTTTGAAAAATGCCTAAATTCCTCATACTGCTACAGTGGTAGCAGTTGCTGTAAAGAAGCACATTTCACACAGAAGATCCCTTACATGCCTTGGAAAGTAATGCAAACTGCACAGATGTGAAATAAGAGAATCCCCTAAAAACCTCCTGGAAAATTGTCCTTATAAAAGCTTCTAAAATAATTCAAATTGCATTACTGGCTCTCACAAACCTGGTACTTATTGTGCAGAATGGAAGCTGCCATTCACAATGCAACTATCTTATTGTGCCTAGGTACAATGTTCCTATCCCACATGGACCACAATTCTCAGAAGTTTTGAAGAGGACATATTAGCTTTCAGCATCCAAACCAAAGGCACTTGGCATTAGTCATTCATTCCTGGAAATGAACAGGCTAAAAAAGAGAAGCTTTTAAAGTCACAGAGAGTCTTGATAGTTTTGTGTATTCAAACAGCTCCCCTTATTTTCTTCCACCATTAAGATCCTTGCAGCTTTGCCGAGTGAAAATGCTCAAATTATACTTTGTAGCTATGGTATGTTCTGACATTGCCAAGTTGGAAATTGCAATATTCTTTGGATGATGCATTTCACTAGAAATGGAATAAAATCACAGTCATTCCTTGCGCTTGGAGAGTTCTCACACAAGCATTTGTAAATATCAGGTCTGGAACCAAATCTTCCTTATTCCTTTAAAACTAAATTTAGTGTAGCTGCTGCTGCTGCTAAATTGATGATAGATTCTATTTTTTAATGGAGCTCTGCCCTTGAGCACTGTAAAAAGGAAGGTATGTCAGAGCCTGAGCAGGAGCTGATTTGGAGAAGTAAAGCCTGAATAAGATGGTTTTGTATCTCTTCTGCCTTCGGTGATCCAGTGTGGAAGCACAAACCGTTGTAGGCAATGCCATCTAGTGGCTCCACACCGGCACAGACGGATTCCCTGCAGAGCTGTCCTCTGTCTCAGGAGAAGGCACAACCCTGAAATCTGCAGCTTTACCTGATACGGGATTTCTCTTAAAAAATCACAAAACACGCCCTCGCAGCATCCCAACAAAACCCATAAAAGTCATCCAAATGCCATGCAATTCCACACAGACAGTTCTTAGAGTAAGCAAGCCTTCTTTACCACTTGCAGGCAACAAAGACCAGCAAACCTGGGACCAGAAATTCATCTCAACATTTCTATCCTGTTCTTTGGGCCACACTAATTATTACGTATGAATTTTGTCATCAGAATGCTCTGAATATGATTCTATTCTATCTAAAGCCAGCTTATCTAAACTAAAACACGTTTATTTCCAGGAACAGCTTTAAAGAAAGGCTCAAGTGTGCCAGAGGACCTGCTACCTTTCTTTTTCTAGTCACACATGGTCTCTTTGTGACATCTGGCACCAAAGGCAATTCACAGCCCTCCCTGTCTGCACAAAACCTGTGCTGTGCCCACAGCTTAAGAGTGACACATTCAGAAAACACAGGTGGCTCCCACTCATCAGCTCCAAATGCATCAGAACAGGAGTCTCCTAATGTCAGCCAACAGCATCCACACAGACTTGTATTGCAGTAAGAGGCAAGAACTGAGAACAACATGAAGCTCTGAGTCAGTTTGCCTGTGTTCTTGTATCAGAGATTTTTCCATGTGGGAGGAGGTTTCTGTCCAAGGACCATAAGGTCACTGCAGAGGATGGGTTAAACAAGTCCATACCACGTTGTGTACCACAGACCACACACTCACAGGCAATTGTACTGCAGCTCTGTGAAAGGGATAAATAACATAAAATGGGTGGAAAGACACTGACAGCCCACAGATGCACTAACCTGATCATAAGCAACAGTCTGGCCAAGGCCCAGGCCTGGAAAGAAAACCACTGTGTGCAAAATCTATACCCTGCAGGCAAGATGTCATGCTCCTTCCCTCCTAACTTGCTCCCATAAAGCCAGCCTGGGTGGAGTGTTCTACACAGGAGGCTCAGTACAGAAGGGACTACCTGGAAGAAGGAGTGGATGCCTGCAGTGGCTTCGCTGCGGATTCGCAGGAGGGCGCCCAGGGTGTTGTTCCTGCATCGCAGGTGAGGGAACTGTCGAACATACTCCAGTGGGTGCCTCTCCTTCATTTTCAGGGGAAATGACTGAAAACAACAAGGAAATCAAAGTAAGAGGATGAGAACTTGGGAGTTCATGCAGTTTTATTGCTATTCACGGAATGCCATCTCCCCCTGCTAAAACTCAATCACCATTACAGAGCACAGAAGAACTAGATGGTTTTGCCTATTTTTTCTGGTTATTTTGTGTATTTTACAATGCTTACAGCAGAGCAAGAGCCATGAACACAAGAGGTATTAGCACTCTAAAATGCTCCACCTTTTGGATGTTGACCCCCACTGAAACCTAGCTGTTCCCCTTGCAACAGCAAGCTGGTTCTGAATGTGCCTCTGGCAGATATGGTTCTTCCAGCTGCATAACCTGGAGCATCTTGCCAGTTCCACTGTTTCTCCAATTCATATCCAAGCTAGAGTCACCAGGTAAGTCACCTGCACGGCTAAGTGCTCCAGAGTGGGACAAAGGCAAACTCTTTAATGTCAGCTTGTGCACATTTTCCATGAAGAAATGGCTTTGCCCCAGAAACGAGCTTTCATTGTGATCCCATGTTTCTCCTTTGATGTGCCCTACTGGTGACAAATCACAGTTTGCAGGCCTACACAGACTTAAAGAAAATACAGTTTCAAGCATGCTTTGCTGGATACTTGGACCTTTAAAAATTGATTTTCAGCACTCCTACCCCGCCTGCTATAGTGACATACCCAAATATCACAAGGTCCCACCACACGAATGGTTTCAGCTTGCAGCTCCATGTTTTGCATCCTATGAGGACTTTTGACAAGCTTCCCTTGCACTTCCACTGCACTTCCAAAAGTCAGGTCTCTAAGAAACCAAGAAAAAACAACAGCTTAATTAGGTGCTGATACAACTACATCCAGAAGAGAGATTCCTGTTAATTTAGCTGGATTACTTAAGATCACAAGAGATGCTATAGCCATAGAGCTTAACTGATGAATGAAAAATTGTTAAATGCAGAGGTGGGAACGGGAAGAGATTCACAAAGCTATAGAAGAACTTAGGACAAGGCAGGAATGTTGGACAAGCAGGGAGAAAAGTGACAATTTTTTATTAGAAGGGGCTCTTGGCTGGGACAAACACAGTTGGTGAGTCCCTGGCACAGGGAAGGAAGCCTTTGCAGACCCCTCCAAGCACTGCTCAGCACATAAATTTCTCCAGTTATTTCAAATGGACCTACCTCTTTTCCAGGCTGGGATCAGCAACCACCTGGAGGCTTTCCAGAGAACTCCCATCATTTATGTGCAGGAACAAAACTTCCTTCTGGGATCGGACAGAGCGGACCCAGCCCTAGAGGTAGAAGAAAAAGAGATCTGTTATTTTTTGGCAACAACACTGTGTGCTGATGCTCTTCTTCCAGCTGAGCTGGACACACCACTTCAGGCCTATTTCAGTTCTTACAGAAATCAAAGTAACTGTTTCTTTAGAGGTAAAAAAATAATAATGAAAAACAAAAAGAGAAAAAAAGTCAGTGTCATTTTTTCTTTTGACTTCAAGGCAGAGCGAAATAAATCCTTAGGCAGAGATATCCCTCTGAGGCAGAGCCTCCTTCTGAGAATAGCAAGGATTAATAAGATGTACCTGCATCTTTGGGGAGTTGAGAATACAGAAAGCAAAAAAGTGCTCTAAAGGTGTAAAGTGTTTTGGCAAAGTACATATTCCTATCAGTGATGTCCCTTCCAAACTCTTCTTACCAAAACAGGAAAGACCAGTAATGCGCCACCCTTCATTACAATATACTCAAGACCATTCTGATGGTTTTCAGTATCAGTTTTGTTGCTGTACCCCTGCAGAAAAGTTCCAATCTTTCAAATCTTCAAATCTGTTCACTAGCAGTTTATGTGTCCTGAACTGTTGGACTGCTAAAATAATGTTGCAGCCAACAGATTCACATAAAAACCAACATATTCATGCAAAACAAAAATAAAAATGATTGCCTTGGTTGTTTCTCTTTTCATATCAAAATCAAGACTGCTTCACTGAGCCCATGGAAAGAAAGAAGATATTAAGAAAATAATTGAGAAATACTTTGTCCAGTTTCATGAAAAGAATAAAACTTGTAATACCCAAATTCTTTGTAGCAGCAAAACAGTAGAACTGACCATGTACAAAGGAGGCTAATGTCTTAATTTGAGATTTTTAATGACATAAAAATTTTAATTATTTTTTAAGGGAAATGTTAACTCAGTACCAAGGCAGCAAGCAATGGAAATAGCATCCAAAATATAACTCCCATAGTTGCTCCTTAGCTCACCAGAGTTGAGACAAAGCTGGCTTTCAAAGCAAAATTATCTGCTGGGGGCCTTCCAGCTCATCTAACAATGTTAGAAGATAAGTTAGAATTCTAACAATATTGTAGAGAACAACTAAAACCAGTGCTGATTAAACAACCAAACTGCCTCATTTTCAAACAGTTTCATCTTTTTCTTAATTGGAAGGGACCAAATAGTCCCAATGACTCCAAACTGTGCAAGTGCTTTAGGGATTTTATAACCAGACAAACCAGTGCAAATCCATCTACTTCTGTCACCCAGAACAAACCAAGAATTAAACAGCACCCGATGTAAAGCATGTTATAGTTTTAAGAACGACTACCAACACAGGCAAAGCATTACACAGGCTTGTATAACATGCTTTCCATGTTCCATGTAAGAACCATGGAAGATTTTAAAGACATAAACCTAGTGAGTCAGCCGGGCAAACCACCCCTGCAGAGTGTTCCACCCAAAGGAAGAACTAATGCAAGAAACAAGATGATCTGGGCATCCTTGTATTTGTATGGTTAAAGTAAAAGGTATTTCATGCACTAATATGCCTGAAGCTGTTGTGCTTATCCTCTGTGCTCCAGGAAACCCCCAGAACACACCATGTGCATTACACTGGATGCATGTTCAATGTATAATGGCAGATGCTTTTCTCAGCTTCCTTCCCCAAATGCTCTTTAACAAAACACACCAAAAAAAAAAAGAGGGAAGAAACATTCTCAAGAGCTTTTTTGCCACTTCATAAAGCTGTTCTGGGATCTATTAAATAAGAGGAGTCTTGCATTATGCACGAGAAGTAAGAGCATACCCAGAGGCTTGTATTGGAGCAGCAGAGGCTGCAGCAGCAACGTTTTGACCACTTCACACTTTACCAGAATGAATGTACAATAAAAGTGACAATTCTGACTGTAACGACTAGATTGCACATTCCAACAACCTGGCCATAATAAGGCTGGATTTAATCCAGACCAGATCCCTAGCCCATTTTAATACAAACCTCCCACATTTTGCCAGCACAGGGCAAGAGCAAAGCAGCAAGGGTCTGGAGGACAGGTAATGAGGAGAAATGACAGTACTGAAACTGTCTAGCATCAGTTTATTCTAGCTTGCATTATTCATCAAACTACATCTGAAAAAGAACCAGCACTGGATGAGTTTCTTCCTACCCTATTAGGCTTCACCTGTGTGTGAGCAGGAATACCAGCATGCTACAAATTGTTTTTTGGGTCAGCAGAATCACAGAAAGACCTGAACTGGAAGGGACCTTAAAGGTTATCCAGTTTTAACCACACTACCATGGGCAGGGACACCTTCCACTAGACCAGGTTTCTCCAAGTGCCATCCCAGCCCTCAACACCTCCAGGGGTGGGGCAGCTACATCTTCTCTAGGCAGCCTGTGCCAGTGCCTCACCATCCTCACAGTGAGAAATTTCCTTCTTATAAATCTAAATCCTCTTTCAGTTTTGTTTAAAATTGTCACCAAACACCCCAGTGCTTTTTACATTCATCCAGAAATACTGAAAACTGCACAGTTCTGCATTGAAACAGGGACTCTGTGTGTGTGCAACCACCACTCTGCCAGTTGGAAACACCAAAAAAGAGGGGAACACACAATCCTATGTCAAGGAAAAGTGCTCCATAGCTAAAATGCTCGCTAATTTCGGGTACCTTGGTTCACAAGAGGAGCTAAATACAAACATTACCGAAGGTTCTACTGACACTGCTCTAAACCTGGATGTACGTGGCACAAGACCTATGAAAAAACTTTTTAAACAACAGCACACAGGCCATGGCTCGCTCTCCGGAACAGAATAGGTGATAAAGCCAGCGCTGTGGAGAGCACGTTCCGTACAACCCATCACACTGGGAACGCTCCCCTGCACGTGCCCAGTGACTCCAAAGCTTCGCTGGCTGCGACAACAGCGAACTGAGGGAGAACACACGGAGAGGCTCTGCACGGCCGCACAGGAGATCTGGGACTTCAGCAAAANGGTTCCTGGTTCCCGCTCGGCTCCCGGCCCGCTCCCGCACGGGCCCACGTGAGGCGGGCTGGCTCCGCGGCGTGCCCCGGGCAGCCAATCGGAACAGAGCGCGCACTCAGCCCGCCTTTTCCGCCGCCGCGGCGCAAGCGGCCCTGGGCAGTGTAGTTCCTCATGTGGGCTGTCGGCTCCTAGCCGGACTCGGGGATGGGATCCCCGCGAGCGGGGGGAAGGATGCTCCGTGTTTGGACACAAGGGATCCCGTGCTGTGACACAAGGAGTAAGGGATCCTGCTGATCTCTGGGGCCACCTCAGCGGCAGCGCGGTCCGGGGATGGCGTGCGGTGGTTCTCGCAGACTTTCAGTAACTCTCCCGTCCCCCTGGGCTTCTCTCAGGGACCGTAGCCCTTCGACATTCCTCGCTTTTCCTGATAAGAGGCGCAGGACTTGGGTCTGCTCTGCAAGCCTTGCTGACAAATAAAACCTTTTCTCCTTTTTGAGGCTATGCCCCTCTGTCCTTCCAGCTCTTCTGGATGGGTAGTGAGGATCAAGCATCAGAGTCTCCAGCCCTGCAAGGAATGACTTGGCCCTAGAGGTGGGCTTGAAATCGGACATGACCCAGCAATGTGCACTTGCAACCCCGAAGGCCAGTTGCATCCTGGGCTGCATCCAAAGCAGTGGGGCCAGCTGGGCGAGGAAGGGGATTCTGCCCTCTGTTCTTGTGAGACCTCACCTGGAGCATCCAGCTCTGGGGTCGTCACTGGAAACATACGGACCTATTGGACTGAGTGCAAAGGAGGCCACAAAGATGACCAGAGAGCTGGAGCACCTCTGCTATGGNCGCTCTGCGGGGCTCCCACGTTTCCCTCCCTGAAGCATGGGCGTGGGCCGAGCCCCTCCAGGCCCTGCCGTCCGCCCAGGCTGCGGGCCCGCCGGGCACACACCTGCACTCTGACCGCGTCCGCCGGCTCCCGCGCCCCCAGCGCCTNGGATGGGATCCCCGCGAGCGGGGGGAAGGATGCTCCGTGTTTGGACACAAGGGATCCCGTGCTGTGACACAAGGAGTAAGGGATCCTGCTGATCTCTGGGGCCACCTCAGCGGCAGCGCGGTCCGGGGATGGCGTGCGGTGGTTCTCGCAGACTTTCAGTAACTCTCCCGTCCCCCTGGGCTTCTCTCAGGGACCGTAGCCCTTCGACATTCCTCGCTTTTCCTGATAAGAGGCGCAGGACTTGGGTCTGCTCTGCAAGCCTTGCTGACAAATAAAACCTTTTCTCCTTTTTGAGGCTATGCCCCTCTGTCCTTCCAGCTCTTCTGGATGGGTAGTGAGGATCAAGCATCAGAGTCTCCAGCCCTGCAAGGAATGACTTGGCCCTAGAGGTGGGCTTGAAATCGGACATGACCCAGCAATGTGCACTTGCAACCCCGAAGGCCAGTTGCATCCTGGGCTGCATCCAAAGCAGTGGGGCCAGCTGGGCGAGGAAGGGGATTCTGCCCTCTGTTCTTGTGAGACCTCACCTGGAGCATCCAGCTCTGGGGTCGTCACTGGAAACATACGGACCTATTGGACTGAGTGCAAAGGAGGCCACAAAGATGACCAGAGAGCTGGAGCACCTCTGCTATGGAGATGGGCTGCTCAGCCTGGAGAAAAGAAGGCTTCTGCCTTACTGCAGCCCTCCAAACTTAAAAGAGGGCTTATAAGAAAGACAGCGAAACCTTTAGTGCAAAGATGAGGGGCAATGGTTCTAGCATGAAAGAGTGTAGATTTAGATTGTACACAAGGAAGAAATCCTCTGCTGTGAGGGCGGTGAGGCTCTGAAAGAGGTTGCCCAGAGAAGCTGTGGCTACCTCAACCTTAGAAGTGCTCAAAGCCAGATTGAATGGGGCTTGGATCAACTTGGTGTAATGGAAGGGTCCCCTGCCCATGGCAGCAATGTTGAAATTACATGATATTTAAATGTCCCTTCCAACCCAGAACATTCTGATATTCTATCAAATGTGTAAAGTCAGTGCTGCTTCCCCATGCAGCCCAATCTTTGCTGCTCTACTTGCCTGATTGTGCCTGTCCCTCTTTGGCAGCATCACTGCAGGAAGGCAGCAGCTGAACATGCCTGCCGTGCTGGTGGTCAGAGGTTGCCTCATTGCTGTGCTTTGATCACTGTAGTGCTGTGGGTGACACAAGAGAGCAATAGTGGGATGCCCCAGGGCCAGGAGATGCTGAGAGGCAGCTTTGGTAGTGACATTGCTTGTAGGGAGACAAATCCCTACCTTTCTGTAAAGTCCCAGGTAAGAAAGGAATTGCTAGCCAGAGACTGCATTTAGAAGAAACAAGCTGGGCTCATGGGAAGGAGAGAGGAAAGCTTTGTAGATGCCTGGATTCAACTTTCCCATGTGATTCTTTTTATCTGTGCATGAAAAGCTTCTTGTCCTCAAAGTCCAAAGCTGCTTCCCAGGGCCTTCCTTCACCTCTGCTTTTGCTCCAAGTTAGCTGTGTCTCCACCCCCAGCTCAGTCTTGACCTGAGCTCTGACCTGCCATCCTGAAGAATTAGAGCTGCAGGGCAGGGGCACAGACAAAACCAGGTGGATGAGAAAGACATTGAGAGGTAGGACAGGAGACCTCAGGGGTGGGGTGCGGGGAGGGTACGTAAAGGGATAGAAGCACATCCTCGGGCATTGAGGGCAGCTTTTCCAGTATTCATCCTCTGTGCCACTGCACGGAATTGTGCAGACTGCCTGGACACACATGGGTTACTGCCTTGGGTCTGGATGGAAACGCAGGGGCATGCATGTCTTTGTTCTCCTGAGTGGGCAAAATTAGTTTAATTTTAATGCAAATCACCATCCCCTCCTGTAAGGGCCAGCATTGAGTTTTGCTGTATGTTGGTACAATGCTGTGATGTGGTTTCTTAGAGAATCACAGTGCAGGAAGGAGCTGGTTCTGCTGCAGTGTCAGGCAGAGAGACAGGATGTAAACTGGTAGGAAATTAGGGCTCTGTCGTTCAGGGAACTCCTGGCTTAATGTGAGAATTAAACGTGTATGTAATGAGTGCTCAGTGCATGTTACATGCTCTTTGTGCCTGGTCACAGATGGTGGATTTATTACTACTCTCAGCTATAGGTTTTTTCTCCTGTTCTGCCACATTGCCCAGAATATTTTTTCCAGGGTTATTTGACTCATTAAACCCTCTTCAGGCCAAATAAACAATTAATTTAAGGAAGTATTAGAGGGTAGCACCAGTGAAAATGTCTAAACACACTAGGAAAAGAGTAAGGTCCTTCCCCTCAGACCCATGTGCTCCAGAATCAGCTTTGGGTAATTGAAGGCAAGGGCATAACACAGTAGAATCTGGCCTCACATGTTTTTGGACTGGACTTGAACTTTTCCTGTCCAGCTAAATATCATTCTCTATAAAGACCAAATGGTATCACTTTGGTATAAATACCAAATGGTATACTTTTGGGGGAAGTAGAGGTGCGACCATAGTAAAATCTTCTGTTCCTGCTGTTGTAAGTGGTGGAGCAGCCCCTTTGTCTGAAAATGAGGGATATCAAGAGTAACAAAGAGAGGGATCACAAAGGCTGTGGTCTTGCACGAGGATAGAACAGAACCATGACACCTGAGCATCACTCCCTCTTCCATCTCTTGCAGTGGTGAGGGTCACCTGGCCTTCATCTGATAAAATATTCCACCCCCCTCCAGTCTTCATGCCCTCAGGAATCCCTTAGCCACACATCTCAGAATTGTAGGCTTCAGTTCCTATAGCTGCCCATCTTCTTTTCACTGCTGGATGCTGTCCTCACTGGCTAGCAGTTTGGCAGCATCAGACCAACAAACCATAGGACGAGCCCAGATCTCAGGTTCTTTGAGTAGGTCCGTGTGGTTCGATGCATTGCTAACTCACAGCATTGCTGCTCTCTGGTACACAGACTGGCTGTTATGGAGATGTTTCAGGTGTTGGCAAAGACATGACTGTGTATGAATGTAGATTTCATTTCTTGCCATGCAGAGCAGAGCTCTTCTAAAGCTTTCCAGAGGGCACTGGTGCTCTTTGTGGATCAGAGTAGTAATGTCAGTCTGGGCTGGGAAGCAGAATGCCAGTTGGTAGGATGTCTGCAGGGAGGGAGGTTTAAAAAGATGATGAGAAATAATGGTTCTTCTGTACTTATGTATGGGTTTAGGAGATGTGAAATGTTCCCAGTAGATGTTTCTGGTAGAAGTGGAATTTGTCTTCTAAGATGGTCCTTCATTGAGGGAAGAAAGAGAGGATTGAAGGTGGATGTGGCTGGGGAATGTGTAATGTGAGGTCTTGTTAAAGGCAGTGCATTTGGAACAAAGGATGCAATGACAAATGGTTCAAAGGAGTAATCTGTGTGATATCCATTCCTGCTGTTGCTAGGAGTGATTCCTGAGGAGAACTGGCCAGCACTCTTCATCTCTCTCTTTTTTAGTTAAACAGCAAAAATTTCTCCCATGGAAACAGCTGTGGGGCTATCCCAGCTAGCTGTTTTGTTCTGCCACAAGGTTTTATCCTTCTGAATAGAAGATCAAGTACTTCAAAAATGAGCAGGAGGAGATGGAAAAAGTTGTGTATGAGGATCAGCTCCTAAAGGAAAGTTAATCTTTCCAAATCCTGTTCATTTTGGAAGTCACACTACGTGATGGCCCAGGGTAAGAGACTGGAAATGGGGAGATGAAAAAGTGTTGGGAAGAGCTGTTCCAGCTCTATGGGGATAGCAGGAAATCAGGAGATACTTTTAGGGGGAGCAATGTCTATGCTCAGGCCTTTACTCTCTGCACTGTTCTTTCTACAGAAACATGCTCTGGATCTGCTGTGAGTAAAAAGGAAGCTGGAATGTTGGGCTTTGTGCTGGCTTAGCTCATGGTGGTACTATCAGAAGAAAAAAAAAAGAGAATTATTCATTAGCTAAGTAGAAACCCATTCTTAATGGGGCTGCAGAGAAATATTTTAAAGCCTGTAAGGCTTCACTAGAATTTAGATTTACCATGATAATATCCTAGGATTCAAGTGCATTTTATATGGTCTAATCCAATATCTGCAGAAGCCAGTGATAGCTTTTAATTTAACTGATGTTAGATTGGGCCTTCACTGATGAGAAGTCATTTAAGAGCTATCATCAGTTGCTAAAAGGTCAGCCCAGTTCTCTGAGACAAAGTCCTAGGCTATGGTTTCTTGTGAGTATCAAATTAGCTACTTCATTCCCAAATGTCTCCACACTGCTTTAATGCAGACATATTTTGTAGACTCTGGAAGCAAACACATTCATACTTATTTTTAGAAGGATTAGATACCTTTCTTTTGCAATTGCACAGGGGAAAAAAGAGACATTATATTCCAAAAAACCTGTATTCTTGTTCTCAAAATGTGAGTTTGCTGACTAACAGTGCCTTATCCCAGCCTTTGCTTTCTGCTTTCTAATAATTTATAATTACTAGAATCACAAACAAGTACTGGGTAAGTCATTGTTCAAGAATATCTTTCCTGGTGCAATAAGGAGTATCCCTCAGCCTAATCCTGTACTGTTTTTTTTTACTGTTAGCAAACTCCCTTAAGCAAGCCACATCTAATGTAGCCCTTTACCCCTATTAATTGTCAATCTATGGATTTAGGTCTCCAGCATCAGGAGAACCTCAATTACCTGCCCACCACCACAGCTGTTAATAACTAGGGGAAGAAAGGCTTGGTGCTAAAAATGTCATAACCTCCTTTGTTGGACCCAAACATCAGTTTCCTAGAGAACTATAATGGAAACAGCACACGGATTTTACTCCATAAGTATCAGTTTTCCAGCCTGTCTAGAGCCTGAGCTCATTGCACCTGTGTTGTTCGGAGCCCTGCATTATCCAAGTGATAAGTGCTTTGGGTAAGTCTCCAAGGTGATCTCAGAAACTGGATTCCTCTGCCATAAATAAATCCTTTATGAGAACAGCCTCTGGCAGCCATGAGCTCTCTGAAGGTCAGCTGACCCCATGGACCTTAGCAGCTCTCTGCTGTGGAGTAGCATGGACTGTTGGGATGAATATGGAAATCACAGGGTAATCATTCAGTGCTGTTAATGTGGGAGACTGCTAACAGGAGCCTGGAGGAGCTTTTCCTGTCCCTCAGCCGAACTGGCACAGTGACTGGCAATGCTCCAAACCCTGTGTGAGAAGTTCCTCCACCCATTCCTGCTCTTTCTTCCTGCAGGGCTGTCCTGCTTGTCTACTGCAGCCACAGAGGAAGTTGACATGGAAAGGGACAAACTGCTGGGTGACTGTCGCAATAGGACACGAAATAAAGATGCTTGACTCCAGTCAGCATGTAGAAGAGAATCAGAAGGCTTTATTGTCTAATTCTTGACACCTTTTATAAGGTGTTCTGATACAGAATAATAGGATTGGTGAATAGGAATGACACTTCTCCAGTCCCATTGGTTAAACTAAAGAAATGGCAAAACACCATCTACAGAAGGTTGTATTGAGAAACTGCTGGTTGTTTTCTGAATTTCTTTTGAGAGAAGTTAGTTGTTGATGGTTTTTCCCAAGGGAAAAACCAGCAACTGCCCAGCAGGCAAAAGTCTCTTAGAAAATCATGTCCACAGGTGACTAAGTCCACAGCAAACCTCTGAATCCGTGTGTGTCTCTCAGAGTTAAAAGAAACTGTTGCTCCCTGCTTTTTTTCCCAATTCTATTCCTTTCCTACTAACTGTTGTCCATGTTAGCAGGGCACTGCCCCGTCCCCTCTCAGAAGAACTGTGAATTTGCAAATTGGCAGCCTTGCAGATTCAAAGGTAGTCTCAGGGACTGCTGCTGGGCCACCGAGTCTTGGATGGAGACTCTACTCCTGCATTAAGCAGCAAGAGGAAGGCTGCACCTTCCCAGCCCTGCACCTACCTGGAGAGAGAGAAGGTGGGAGTACACAGAGCATTTCCAAGGAATGTTTTGTACTTTGAACGATTTATCTAAGGGTCTGAAAGGATTTAATAACTGTGAACTAATTAAACGTACTAATTAACCCAGTGTTTAATCTCAGCTCTTCGTTAGCTTTCTGTGCTGCTGAAGCAGAGATGTAGTCCCATATATTATGACATCCAGCTACTTTGCTTAATTGTGATTCCTCTGCACATGGTGCAGGCACTGAGCCGCTAAGGTGATGATAGGAACATGAAAGCCCACGTACAGGAGAAAATTAGAGGGGCGAAGCAGCCCTGTGTGACTAACAACCTTGAGATTTTTTCCATGAAGAGGATATTGACAGCCTAATTTGTTTCCCCTCCCCATTATTACTGGTTTGTCTTCATTGATGCTGTTGTTTTGCTAAGGGAGATGGAAACAATCTGCTTCTGGGCACATAATGACAAAATTTCCGTGTTATTCCTTTGTCCCATCCTTGTCACTATGGCTCCAAGCTGCTCTGCTGCAACCAGGAGGAGGACACTGCTTGCCTTCACCTCTCATGATACTATCTTCTGGACTTCCCTTTCCGTCAGGGTTTATACTGATGCTACTGGTACTATTTTTGTGCAGAACCCACAGAGCCAACTCTCAGATCTCCATGAGCTGTTTCCTCAGTTCCACAGAAGAAAGGGCATCTGAAATTATTGCCTGACTCAATCCAGAAGCAGATCCAGAGCAATGTGACTCGCCTGCTTCCAGGGCTAAATAATTCTCTTAGTTCTGGAGCTGTGGGAGAGCCTGGAGCAGGCTGGTGGATGTGGTGGAACCAGGAGATGGTGTGCTCCACAGCAGAAACAGAGACAGAGAACACAGAAGATGGAAAATCCTCATACTCATGAGGGCTATCATCCCAAGGCATGAGGACCATCATCCCAAGGTGCGCTCCTTGTGGATGCAGTATTTAGTGGGGGACATCTGAAATCCTGTCATTGCTTCTTCTCACAGCTACCCTGTAAACAATGCCTGGGAAGATACCATGAAACCCAGATTGCCCAATCAAGTGCAGAATAATTGCCCTGACAGCATTGTTTAAACCAGCAGCTCCAGTTGGTTCTCAGCTGTAACTCCATCTGCACACTGTTTACTTATTACTACTCACATAAATGTGGGATGGAGGTCAGCTTCTTTCAGGTTCACAACCTCAGCTTGAAGTCACAATTCCTTTAGGAGCTACTCACTTTAAAGTGTCTGGAAATGAATGTGTGAGCAAAGGGTCATTAAATTAGCTGAGAAACCAGGCTGCAGTAGGGGAATGCAGCAGTCACCTTCCTTGGAAATCACCAAGGGAAAGCTAGGCACAAATCTGTATTGGGGATGTCTTAGGAGAATGAATCAGACCTGCCAGGATAAAGGGGGAGGGAGGAGATGACCCACTGGGGACTTTTTTTCTCAACAGAACAAGCAAATGATTTTATGAGACTGACAATCCCCCAGTGTCTCCTTGTGCAGCCCTATGCAACCAGCGGAGGAAATTGGTAACTGTACCCAGCAAGCCTGTTTTTAATTAACAAATAATTATCTACAAATTGCTGTAATTATTGCCTTGGATTCCAGAGGACAGGGACGTTAGTGCAAGATGAGCACGGCTTCCTTGCGAGTGAAATATTTTCCCTGCCTTATCTACAGAGCCCTGCTGCTGTGAGGTTTGGGGACTCAGCAGCACTTTCCTTTGGAGAAGTGATAAAACAGCTCAGGCTGTCTGGAAGGGAAAGCATGCTGGAAAAGGCACCGAAGGAAGGGCAGTTTCTTTCATTTATCAAGTTGTCTGTCCTCATGCTGGAGTGGTTTGGGGGATGCCAATTAAGACATAAACCTCATCAATGAGTGCCAGGAGGAAGGTGCTTGCATATGTGAGCCAACAGAGCAAAATGAGCATCCTGATTTGTGATCTTTCAGTGAGGAAAGGATAAATCCAGCTTTGGAAAAAGATGATCCGTGTTAATTCAGATCAAATGGAAGGCATGAAGTTTCCCTGAGCCTTCAGCACTGAAGGATGCTGGTCTGGAGAGAGTGCATCACTGTCCATGACCTTCTTGATCTCATTTTGGAGGGAGGGCACACAGAGCCCTTCTACCTCTTTTTCTTCAGCTTTTGCTGCCAAACCTCGTGGTGGATATCCAGAACAACCATTTTTTCACAGTTAAAAGGAATCTCTCCCGTGGTAACCTAAGTACTTACACACAGAGATGTTTATTGTCCTGGGGGGCTTACACCCTTTCAACAAGTCTAACAGGGAAAATCCACTCCAGTTTGCAGGAAAGACACTGGAAGATAGCAGTACATCGTGGCTGGATGGGCACAACCTGCTGAGGAG
This sequence comes from Pycnonotus jocosus, assembly GCA_013400435.1. Classification (NCBI taxonomy): domain Eukaryota; kingdom Metazoa; phylum Chordata; class Aves; order Passeriformes; family Pycnonotidae; genus Pycnonotus; species Pycnonotus jocosus. The sequence goes on from VWYP01013420.1 coordinate 190,937, forward strand.
TTCCGGAGCCCAGACTTCAGACCTGCTAGGTGTGTTTAATCTCTGAATTCTGATGCTTCCTAAAAACCTTAGACTTTTCTTCTGTCATTTCTAACTGAATCCCCTCAATGATGCCACTCACTGCCAGGGTTTCCATGACAGCCTCCACTTCAAGCAAACGAAGTGCATTTTATTATTCATCCATGGCATATTTACCTGAGTTGAGCTGCCTCTACCATATGCTGCTGTGAAATGTTGCCTTTGTTTTTGCTGCTGTGTACTATGTCTTCTCCATGCAGATATTTATCATTTGAGGCGCAGCACCTTCTAAGATGATGTGCATTGCCAGCTCTTTTTCACATCCCTTTCGTGGTAGGAAAACCCCATCTCAGTGGAAAGATGTGGCTCCGTACTGTGGAGGAAGGGTAAAGAATAGGGCAAGGTGACACCCTGCCCTCACCCTCATCTTGCTTCTACCAGTGGGACAGCATAAAAGCCCTTAATCCTGCTCAGAAGTATCCCAGTTTGCCTGAAAAGACAGAAAGGGCAGCTGATTTTCTTCTACTTTATGGGGTAGCAGGAGGAATCCGTTTGGATGCATGAACCTGTGTCCCTCCTGATGCCCAGTATGGTCTCCAGTGTTGCCCAGTCTCAGGGAGCTTCATGCTCTTAAACCCCCTGAGGTTTAAGCTCCTGGCATGAGCTCATCCTTTCAAAGCTCACATTGGGACCTCATCTGGCACAGAAGGTCATTTTTCAATCATTTCAGGGCTTCTTGTCAAGCTTCACTTGCTGATTGTGTGAGTGAAAAATTGCCCACTGTGAGAGTTGGGTCTTTGCCCTTAGTATGGTGCCCTAAATGCTGGGACCTTGTTGAGCATCAGTAATGCTGCTGCCTTGTTCTTGGCATGACTGTGGCTCAAATATGTGACTCTAACAGGAAAACAAAGAAAAATACACCATGTTTTGGTGTTAGGATCAAGAAGTGGGGTTTTGTTTGTTTTCTTTTTCTTAATATCTATCCCATGCACTGTGCCCTTTAAATAAACAGCTCCTAATAAATGGAAATAGTTCATGGACAAAGAAGCTGTCATGAGGAATGATTGATTGTACTTAATATTTTATTTTCAAGATCTGAAAGGAAATCTCTGAAATATCTTTTGGCAGGTCTGTGAACCTAATGGAGTGATTCATAGAGATGTGGAAGGAACAGAGGGCTTGTTACCAGCAGAGCAGGACAGTGTTGGTTCTGTTTCCTCCACACTTTTGCAACATGGCTGGAAAATACCATGATGGAAAGGCAAACAAAGGCAAAATTCAGGTTCAGTTGCTTCAGGCCTGCTGACAAGAGAAAACCTAGGGATTTCTAACCCCTGTACATCCATCATATTTAAAAAATAGAGAGAGAAAATCAGACCTTTGCTGGTGAAACATGAATTTTCTTTCAAATTGGAGTGTCTGCAGCCTATTCATTGTGGTGTTCTCTACCAGCAAACTTCAATGCCTTTGGAGTGTTCCCACAGGAAACCAGTATCCTGTTGTTTTACTGGACTGCACTGGTGAAACAACTTGTCCTAAATCACACAAAAGGTCAAGGTCACACATGGGATTTGAACTCTGACCTTCTGATGTCTCCTTCTGTGTATGCACCATCAGCTCTTGTTTTTCCTCATGCCTCATTGCACTCCAGATAGTTTCTCCTGCCTTCAACCTCTACCAGCTGCTGCTGATGCTCTCTGCTGCGGAGGCATGTTGCCATGCAGGAGGTTTTCCCCAAAGGCTGGAGGAATTCATCGCTGTGTGTGAAGGAAGGCACCAGCTCATGGTCTCTTCTCAAAGTCAGTTGCTTTGTGGCCTGGCTAGTTGGAGTTTTCTTCCCCTGCAAAATCAACAAAAATGATGATAGGAACAACAAGGTTTCAAGGTTTCATCTTGCCTAGCTCTAGAGCGCTGCCTTGCAGGTGTCTGCATCAGAGATGTTCCCACTCTCTTCATAGCTATTGGAAACAAATAAGCTCCACTAGGGATGAAGATGCCCCATCCTGAACGAGACATCTAAGACAAGCTAGGTGCATGCCCACAGGAGTGGCTGTGATGGCACCCTTCGATGGTGAAGCCTCCAAGGTTGGGTGTACCCATTAGAGCTTTGTTGGCTGCAGGTAATCCTTGAGAAGTTAGATCCACCCTGGAGTGTGAAGGAGAGATCTTTAAAATATCTCTAGTGGCTTTGCATGTACAGGTGAGACCTCACTGCCGATAGTGAGCTTCAGGTGTTCAAAATGCCCAGGCATAACTTGAACTGGCATCTCTTTCACCTCGACTTCCCTTTTTTTCCGTTACTTCTTGCCTTTTGTCACTAGATGACAGCAGAGGACACACATAAAGGACTGCTCTGAATCCAGGGCAGGCACCACTTCTGTACCCATGGCAGTTCATGGCTGGGTGCCCCAAGGCATCGTGATGACTTTTAATAACTCTTTACCTACTTATTTATCTGGCAGATTATGTACAAATGCTGTATTAAGTCAAATGTTTGGCTTTTTGTGTGGAGCTACTTGAGTGCTTTTTCCTGCTTCATTGCCTCCATCATCCCCATCCTATTTTTAAGACTTTTTCTCTCACATTTACTTGATGCCTTTTGTTTTACACTTGGCTTGTACTCTCCAAATCCATCTTATTTAATCCAAAAGGAGCCCTCACAGATATAAGCAAGTGGAGCACACTCCAACAACTTGCTTCTGTACAGCACTGTCAGACATAGAGCTGAGCTCCCAAGAGATAGGTGGTTCCTGGAGGGAGGATTTCTGTGATAACTGGAAATTGGCACCTAAATATGAGCATAAATACTTTAAACAGGATGGATAAATGCATGGATGGATGGATGTTTTGGAGCACACAGTAATTACTTCTTGGTGGAATATCGGTCAGATAACTGACACAGTTAGCTAAAGGGTGAAATGGGTGATTTAAAAAAAAAAAAAAAAAAGATTCTGTTGTCAGGAATACCCTTACCAGATAACAAGAAAGAAAAGGTATGGATTTTTAACACGAGTGAACCAAATGGGTGATTTCAGTACCTGGGGTGCTATGAAGGAGGCTGATTCAGGCTGTGGTCTAGCAGAGAGCTCTGCATGAGCACATGGGCTTGTCTGATGATTAACTGAACCAGGTCTCTGATCTGTACAAAGGTATTCTGTGGGGAAGGTATGATCTATGTTCCTAGGAAAGGCCAGGACACTTTAGGAGACATTCTGCTTGATTTATTCATAGTTTCATAGGAGATTCCGTGACAATATTTCACAAGGAGGATTTTCATTACAAAATTCTCAAACCTACATCCCCAACAGCAATCTTCAGTGCCTGCAGCTCTTGGGCATGGTCCAGGATTTTGTTCTTGCCAAAATTAGAGCAGAGGAGATACTGAGACCATTTGAATCTTTCAGATATTGCAAAACTAGAAAATCTATCTTAGGTTTCTTGTCAGTGACTAGAAGCTTACACATTGTTTCTTACAGAGGTTGTGGTTATTGCCTTTGTTTTACCTGCAGTGTAATTTATAGTCTCAAAGGCAGTGAAAACCTGCAGATTCTGGGAGTCCTTCATAAGCAGTCCTGGGCCCTCTGCTCCTATTGACTTGAACCATGCAGGATCACAGCCCTAAGGAGCTGTTGTAATGCATCATGATGGAAAAACTAAAACAGCCAGCACTTTCATTTCTGATCACTCCATCTCCATTCCACAGCTGGATGAAGGACAGAAGAGGATATTGTTTCTTTGGTGTCATGCTCTAATTGTTCCTAGTAGATGGAGCATTTTAGGGAATGATGCTTCCCAGTTCATTGTAACTGGGAGGGGAGGGGAGTGGAGGGGAGGGGGGAGAGGGATGGTGTGGGCAGTCTGAGAAAGATGTTTAAGCTTCTGCAGCTGTAGGTGGAATATTCATAAACAACCATGCAAATACCTCATTTCCACTGACATTACTGATGTCACATGCTTCATCCACAGATTTGGGAGCTGCCCTGTCCCCAGGCTCAGGTGGTGGCTGATGGATCACTGGGGGAGTCTAACTGTGTTTGGGAGCATTCCCATCACCAGCAGAGGACCTTGAATGTCACTTGACATGTCCCAGAGAATGAAGCAGTTCCTGTGTGAACTAGCTAGGCTCTGTCCATCTGTTTCATGTCCTGTTTTAAAAACTGTGATTCAAGGTAAAATCCAGCCTGGAGGTGACAAGTATCTAGGTCATCCTGGCCATGTCCACAGCTGGCAGGGTGGAGAAGGGAGGGAAGAAGGATGGCACTTACTGATGAATCAGAGCTGAAAGCAGCCCCTTAGAGACACTGGTACAGACTGAATGTTATAGATCAGCTACTGCTGACCTAAAACATTCACATTGAGGTTCAAAGGACAACTTCTAAGCCTTGTTACTGCAGTTTTGGGACTAAAAGGGGTCCTGAAAAGCCCCCACAGGCTGAGCCTCAGGAGAAACAGCCTGCAGTTAGTCAGCTACGTGTGTGTGGTACCAATCAAGCTTTTAAATCTGGAAACATCTGCCCTAGCAGTGATTTGATTTTATGCAACGAGTCTCATGCTACCGTATTGCTAAGCATGTCACTAAATCCTTGCACATCAAAGGAACAAGTAAATCAAGCAAAACTGCATAAGCCACTCTACATTCAGTTTTGGCAAAAGGTGCTTGCTTAGACAACCCTAGAGGCTGCAGTCCTCTAGCTAGCAGCAAAACTCACATAAGCCCAGAAGCAGTGCAGTTTTTCCTGCATCACCAGACAAATGGCTTTCAGCTGAGGTTGGATTAGGGACTGGCCTAGAGTCAAGGGGTCCAGAGGCCTAATCCTGAATTTGATTATAATTTTCCAGATGGATTGAGACATTATACACAACCTTTTTGTGTTTCTATTTCTGGGTCCATATTTTTTCCTCCATCTAACATGGGGAAGATGAGGAATAATTAGATAAGGCTGTTTAGTGGAGATGAAAAAGCTTTGCAATTGTTAAAGATTCAGGTTCATCCTTTGCTAAGCCAGCTTGTTGGAGTTCCCGGTGTCAGTATTGTAGTGCAGAATTTGTCTACAACGTTGCTCTTAATATTCCTTGTTGATACTCCTGATCAGGCAAGAACTGATGCCTTTTGCTGCTTTGGAGGCGTCAGTAGAAAAAGGAAATGGTAACTTCACAAGCTCAGCAGCTGTTCTCACTCCCTGAGGCCACGTTCCAGCACAAGAGCTGTCACTCTGCAGCACACAGTGAGCGAGAAATCCCTGGGAGAGGTCACTTATTGAAGTCTGATGGGTGGCAAGGGTGGACAGACTGCTTGAAGGCTGGGTAGAGGCCACCATGGGCTGTAGGGGAGAGGATGCTGTGGTGGCTATGGGGGGCAAGATGCAGTGCAGAAGTTGGTGTGGCTGAGTGACAGGGGTGAACGTGTCACCACTGCCTGCACTGATGAGGGAGGCCCAGGGGCTGGCTTAGACTGGATGCCCACTATGACATGATTTGAATTCAGTCAGTGGAGGTCTAAGGCTCATTGCATTGCCCAGCAGCACTTAGCGCAGCACAGAGGCTATAGGGGTCCTGGGACATCTGAGAGAAGGCTGATAAGTCCAACACAGAGTCTATGAGACAGCTATACAGTCCTGGAGGATGGGCAGAACACTAGAAAAATTCAAATGCACTGACCAGATATGTGTGGGCAGGCAAATAGAACTGCAAGTCAATACGCCCTGCGGATAACAGGGAGTGGTTCAGCCTCTAGGGAAGCAGATACCCACACCTGCATGGCTCAGTTGCTCTCCCAGCTCCACAAGTGCCCTGATGAACTCTTCACATACTTCAACAGAAGGTCACATGTGTGTCTCATGTAAACACTGCACATAGACACCGACATGTAGGGATTAAACCAATCTCTGGGTTCCTTCCAAGTCAGATCCTACAGCAGCAATGCTGAGATCCTCCACAGCAGAAAGGAGGGATCCACTCTGGAGGATGACCATACCTCCTATAGTGAAAGGAGGTAAGAGCAGGTTTCTCAGGGGATTTGTTCTTGCCCTGAGCTGGGTTCTCATTTGAGATTTTCCAGGTGAGGAGAGTTACAGATTGCCTGATATCTCCTGCCCAGAGCCCTTTGTGCTGTAATTCCCTAGATCTCTTCCTCTCTGAAATCCTCTCCGAAATCCTCTCCATCGTAAATCTAATTCAGAAACTCAAGGCCTCTACCCAAATATTCCAGACCTCTTGTCCCATACAACTCTTTGCTCTTTATTGCCATAGCCCACTGTTCTTTGTGCCTGTCCAACAATAAATGGACTACAGTCATCATTGTCATTTAACGTGGGTAAATCAAAACCCGGTTAAAATGGCTTTTGGTCAGTCCTGGATTAAAACAAGTTGAAGTTTATAGACCACCATCCCCCCACAGAGCACTGCACAAAAAACAAATGGAACCTGTCTCCTGGGGATCTTTTCCTCTAGAGAATCCAGATGCTTTCAAGGCGCCTGGTAACAGTACAAAATAGTCTGCTATTAAAATTCAAAAGCAAGTAAAATAGCCCTTCCCTGCAGGCTTTCTTTCTATGAGGCATTTCTGATGAGAATCCAGAGTCTCTGCAGAGGCCTGGCAAATGAAATACAAATTATATAGCTAGCATTCCCCTCTTTAGATGTGACTGTGTGAAGCACAAATCCCTTTGCAATTCACACTCATGATGAGAGGCAGCTCCTTATGTTCAGACCGCTCCTCTCAGCATGCCTTGGGCTGAAGGCCTGCAAGGCTTGTAGCCCAGGAGCTACCTGCCCTTCTTGAGTTCATCACAGTTCAGGGGAGAGCACATCTCATACATCCTTTGGAGCACAGTGGAGGGTCCACAGATAGAACCACCCTCTTGCTTTCTCCAGCCCCCTAGAAACAAACTGGGGCTGCATTTGTCCTTCCATTCCCATCTCTGGAGCCTTCCTGCTGACATCAGAAAGGGCATGTGTATAACTACACATTTTGGGCTATTTTGTCATGGGGATAGGTTAAAAATGAGTCATGGTCTTTTTCACAAATGACTTGCACAGTGGAGTTTTTCCACACAGTGAGCCATTATGAACCCATAGGTGGAGAAGATAATTATGACTGGTGTAAAGCTGTGCCTAATTTCCCACTCCATAAAGGGGAGACAATAACTCCCTTTCCTCGTGGAGGTGTGTGATGATTTAATCACAAGGCAAGCTCTGTATTTATAGATTTAAAGACACTGCTATGATTTTGTAATCCTGCCTCCTGCAAAACAAAGCTCAAAGCACATCAACCATGAATGTCTGTGTCGAGGTCATAATTTTGAGTATGTAGCAAATTTCTTAGAAAGACATTCATGTGACCAATCTGAAGGTATGTGTGCCAAGTTATGAACCCCATTTTCTATGCTAACTTAGTCACAGCATTGTATTTTCCACTTATTTCAGTTTGGGAGTATAGTCTCTGTTTTGTGCTATCTGTTGGTTTTATGCTTACCCCCCATTCACTGCAAGATTGCAATAATGTCAGCCTGCCAGTGCCCCAATCAAAGAAAGAATCTGCCACATCCCTGAGAGATCACTGAGAAATTGGGGATAAAACCATGTATGTTTCTTTCACCAGCTCAGTGATATGGCAGAAAATTATCTTCCTTGGACCACTTGGTGAGTGGCAGAAAGAACTATTACTCTTGGCAGCTGGGTGGATCTATGTGTTTAGCCCTTCTAATTCATCATTTGCTTTATGTTCAGGTACCAAATTACAAAGGACAAAGATTTTATTTTGCATTTTTTCCAGGAAAATGAAGATGATCTCTGCATGATATCCTCATGAATTAGCATAATTTTGACTGGGATCTCTTTGTAGGCACACATAAGGATGGATCAAAATGAAATTTATAGGAGAGGTATGGCCACATGCCCGTGAGTCCAGTTTGACAAACACAAGAATACACTTGCTGAAAGAGCTGAATTGAATTCTCTTCAATTAAAGTGGTTTTCATATGGTGAACAACCTAATTATCTTGAGAAATGAGTTTAACCTGCTGTATTTCAAAGGAGGTTCGGTTTTGTTGTTTGGTGATGTGACAGGCAGTACTGAGTTTGTTGTCTCCCATCACAGAATTTTGCTCTTGCAAAAGTGCTGCCTTGCAAGAGCTAATGCAGCCTAAGTTATTTTTCTTATGCTGTTGAATGTGGGATCACCATCATAAATTTGAGGGGATTTTGCTCCCCTACTCACCATAGGAGGAAGGGATGTGCTTCCTGATGGGATACATGGAGAAAATGAACTTTTGACTAGCTGTGAGAAGATTTAGGGCTCAGAAGATAAGTTTATCCTTTGTCACATGCAGGTAAGCTGAAGACAGAGGTGCTGGTTGACCTCTAAAACGCCAAGAAGGTCTGTCCCAGGGACCCTGCATCCCCAAAAGTATTCAGCTAATGAAGGCTGTAGATCTCTTGTTCTTTCTAAAAGTGACATGACACGATTAAAAAATTCCCATGCCAAATGTTTGTGTTTTTTCTCTCACCTGCTGATCATTGTGTCCTCTAAAGAGTGAAATTGAGAGCAGATAGGCTTAGTGAGGTGGCAGCCAGGGAGAAGATGTGGAGTCTGACTGCAGGATATTATGCCTAGAAGGAAGACTGAGATGAGAGAACTGTGTTAAAGTGTCTGACCAGGGACCCACAGCCAGGAGGACCAGCTTGAATCCAGACCAAAAAAAGATATGAGGGGACTTAGTACCACTTTTTTGCAGGATATAATTTTTGTGTCTGCTTCTGGTGACCTTCCCAAAGTCACCACACACCACACACAGCAGGATCATCACTAGTGAAGAAGAGCTCCTATGAGTGCTTTCTCTTGGTGCTGACAGTGAGGGAGTTGCTTGGATTCCCTGCGCTCAGGTTGCTTCTCCATCCTCTCTTCAAGGCAAGGAGCCATGGCTCTCCCTGCCTCATGGAAAGAGCATCTGGATGATCATTGCTGAGGAGAGAGGTGACAGACTGGTAGCCAAACAGAGCCAGGGGTAAAGTGTATATGTGCATTAAAGACCCCAAGTTTCATGTTCTCTTTACCTATTTGATTAACATGACCATTAAAATGAACAGTGCCTTCCTGAACTGTTTTGCGGGAGGCTGGGGAAGCCCCAGACCATGGGAAGGTGACCTGTTTTCAAGAAGGAAGAGCCTGGTGATAGCAGTCTCTCTTCTGTGCCTAGTAAAGTCATGGAGAATTTTATTCTGGGAGTTACTGCAATAACACTTGAGAGACAATGCAGTCATCAGTCGTAGCCAGTCCATAAGTGTTCAGTACTCGTGACCAGATGAGGATGAATGGGTTCACCTGCTGTGGTGTGATAACTCTGGCCTCTGTGTGCATGAAACCACAAGGGCTCAGGACACTACAGGCCATCCAGAGTGTATGAAATTGTGTCCTTTCCCTATGGAGGAGAGAGACAAGGACACTTTGTGTGTAATTGGACCGGGCACACAGCAGCTCGGGAAAAAGCTTCACAGATTTTTATTTGGAACAGGAAGTGGCCAGTGATGGACCCAGTGCAGAGCTTGGATGGGTGTACTCTTCATTGGGTGAAAAACTGGCTGAATGGTTGGGTCACAGGTGACTGGTTAGGTGGCAGAGCAGAACCGCTGCTGTCTTGCAGAGCCACTTGTGATGTCACTGGTGACTAACTGACTGATTTGGTATGAATGAACACCTGGCTTTTGCAGTGTCTGACCACCACATGTTATTGTTCCTTGTTCCAAGGCATGAACATGGTCCAACAGGAACAATCTGCTTATGCTGGTTATGCAGAGTATCTGCTTACACAGATACTGTGTTTGTGACCCCCACCTATTTTCCACTAGTAGTCACCTGGAAGACAATATTACCTGCAGGACATCCCAGCACTGATAACAGCAATAAAATTCCAATTTTATTTGGAATAGAAAGGATGTACTCCTTTGAGGACCTGCATGCCATAAGAGGTGGAGCAATAAAGCCAATAAGGGCATTGAAGCAAAGACAGAAGAGTACATGAGACAGCTGAAAGTTTTTATGTAGAAAAGTAGAGTTAGAAGATATGCTGATTAATCAAATAGGTGAGGCTGAGGCTCCCAGAAACCAGAGAGGCAGATTAGAGGTGAGATAGCTTTTTCTTGTTTAGTAGTTCCCTACTTCCGTTTTAATACCTGGGAGGATATGTTCCTCATGGAGAAATATTTTACACAACATCATGCACGAGCCTGAGATGGCTGGAGCTCTGGCTCATAGGTGTAGGCGTGGCTGATGCTAGAAATGCCTCACTGTCCTGTCCCATCTCTTGTCCAAGAGTGTGGTACCATTGCTGTGTCTTTGGGTTGCGGAATGCTGACTTGGCAATTGAAAAGTCATCTTTTTGCTTTTTGCTCCACTCATCAGCATCCTTAGGTGACCCAGTCTTCCTTCCTCACTCCACCCCCTCCTGTACCTTAATGTGTGCTTGAAAATGCACAGCAGCAATTTCAAAGTAATGTTGAAAATGGAGAGTGATGCTTTTGGCTTTTTGTAAGGATCTAGAATGTTTGCCCAATTTTCCTCTCTCATGATTTAACCCAGCCAGGAACTTAGCTGCTTGTTCACTCCTCTCAGGTGGGATGGGGGAGAAAATCAGGAGGGTGAAAGTGAGAAAACTCATGGGTTGAGATAAAGAAAGGAGATTTTGCTTCATAAGAAAAGCAAAAGCTGTGCATACAAACAAAGCATAACAAGGAATCATTTGCCCCTTCCCATGGGCAGACAAGTCTTCAGGCATCCCCAGGAAAGCAGGGCTACATCCCGTGTAATGGTGACCTGTGAAGACAAATCCGTCACTATGAATGTCCCCCACTTCCTCCTTTCCCCAGCAGGACAGAATATGGTCTGGGATATCCCTTGGGTCATTTGGGGTCAGCTATCCCAGCTGTGTCCCCTCCCAACTCCTTGTACACCTCCAGCCGCCTCGCTGGTAGGGTTGGTGAGGAGCAGCAAAGGCCTTGGCTCTGTGTGAGCACTGCTCAGCAATAGTGAAACCACCCCTGTGTTAACAACACTGCTCCCAGCACAAATCCAAAACACAGACCCACACCAGCTACTATGAAGAAAATTAACTCTACCCCCGCCAAAACCAGAATATCCTCCCACTCGGTTACTTCTCTCCTTTTAATAAATCAAATAAAACTGTAGGAGCACTGCATTTCATCTTGTCTGAACTGTTATATTTAATCTCCTGAGTGGGTGGGGTGGATTTGTGTGGAGGGGAGCAGCTCAGAGCCTGAAAACATGAGGGATGACTCTTTTAAGCTTTTCTGATTTCATGAAAAGTTGCCAGATAGCATTTTAATTAGGACCTATCAAAACCAATCAGGAAAAGAAGAAGGTTTGTCAAGTTCTTAGCAGCCGCTAAGCTTTTTAGAGTTTGTAGGATGGAGGTTTTTTTGCCTTGTACACAAATTTATTCATCCTAACAATTTTACAGCTCTGCTCCCTTGCTTACAGCACATCTCTCTGCATGAGAAACCTCTTCTATCATCTTTGCCACTAGCTCCATTGGTAATTTTCCTGCTGGGATGGGCAGGAGCACTCAGGCATTGCCAAGGTAGAGATTAGATTTTCATTTCGCACTTTGGAATTTCTTTTTCCTGGTGCTAAAAACATTTTCCTTGTGTGTTGATAATGCCATTATTTCTGTTTCATCTGCAAAGTAAGTTTGGAACTCAAGGCTCCTCAGTATTCACTTAATAATGTGAAACATAAGCATGATAAATAATCATATTATATAGCCTACTAGGGATAAAAGGGGGAACCAGCACAACCTTAAAATTAGAACATTTTCTTCAGCAGATTTTAGTGGAAAAGGTTTTTCCACCCATTTGTAATTCCACAATATGGTTCACATTATGTCAGGAATTCTGTGCTCTGTTTGTTGTGTTTTCAGAGATTTTGGTCAATAGGAAGTGAGTCAAATACCGAAAGTTAGGATCATCTTGAAGTGTTTTGCTGGGTCAGACATTTCATTATCAAGATACTGGTCACACCATCTCTGACATCCGGGAATATTTCTTGTTCAAAAACACAGTTTAAAATAAAATTGTTCACTTTCGTGTCTAATAGGGCCACTGAAGGAAAATATATGGCAGCTGGAGGCTGTAAAAACAGGGTAGGATCACTGAACACATCTGGAAATACTTTAATTACTGCACATTCAACTTTGAACTATTTGGTTCCTATGTAAACACAAAACTAGTAATTAAAGTACAAGACTTAACTCATGTGGATTGTCATCTTTTAACTACTGGTTTGGAGAAGGGAGGGGAAAGAGAAGGGGTAATTTTACCTTTGTAGATTTGAAGGCCAGAAGGATCATTAGATGTGACCAGCTGTATAACAGACTGGTGAATTCCACCGCATTGCTCCTCTTTTGAGCCCAAACACCTGAGTCCACCTCAGCATATTTTCCTGAAAGACAGTTAATATTGGTAGAAGAAAATCAAGAAATGATGCTACACATTGGGCTGTGGAGGGAATACTTACTAAATGAGTTTTAAGAAAGCGTAAAGTTAATTAAAAGCGTTTCAAGTCCTTTTTTGAAACAATTTAAGGATGATTGATATTTAAGTTTGATTTGCAATAAACCAGTTACAAGGACCCATTGTTTTATCTGTCATTAATTATATATTTAACTTAAGATGTGTTAATAAAAAAATAATGGAGGCCTAAAGGATATGCAATCAAAAATGAGTCAACTTGGTAAATTATTCTGGGAAATTGCTTCAAATAAGGTTAAATGTGCTGACTTGCCATGAAACTTTGCACAGTTGGCTCAAGATGATAAATTAACTGCGCTGTAAAAGTGAAACCACTTGAAATATATTTTTTTATTTTTATTGCATGGAGATGACTGGTGATTTTTATACAGTATTAGGGAGGGCCTCATCTGCTGGGTCATTTGGGTCAGCAAGTCTTTCCTGGGTGTGTGAAAGCACAGTGCATGCTTCAGCTCTCTGGAAGTGTGCTGGGCTTTGTGAAACCCATGCCAAACTGCAGGTGATGTTAATGCAAAGTGTTGACTTGCCTGTCTTGAAATGCTGCACACCTGGTCTCTTCTGGATTTGGTTCTGTGCTCAAAGGACATCATCTCTCTGCCGTGCTGGTGGAAGCTGCATGAGATTCCCTCATCAGGATACTCATGACCAAGTTTGACTGAAGGCAAACTCAAGCTGGGCAAAGCCAAACTGGCATTTTACACATAAAACCAGCAAAATTTGTATGAATCAGTTTGTCCTTGGAAAGCCAGGACTCAACAAGGCCAGGAACCTGGCTTGATGTCCCAACTGTGTTCTGTGTTTCCAGTAGAGGTGGGAAAACCTGTAAAAAAACCCCTGACATTTTGAGTTTCTCCTCTGCCTGCTTTTTAATTTTTTTCCTTACATTTTTTTTTTCCTTCTGAGGTCTAACATAGAAAACTTAAAATTTTAGAGAAATGCAGAAAATGCACTTTATGTGAAATATAGCGTTCAGAATAAAACCTGGATTTTTTAGAGCAAGTATTATATTATTGCTACTGCACTTCCACCTTTTCACTAAAAAATATTCCCAATGATATCAATATGTATCAAATTGTATAATATTAATAGCAATGATTTCCACAGGTTTTAGACTTTACTACCTGTAATTCACAGTGCTTTGTTATACTGGATTATAGTGAATATATATATAACAATGCCTTTTCTCCTAATCTTTCCTCCTGAATGATGAAGATTTTCTTCTCTGTCTGCAAGACAATATAAGAGGATGTAACCTTTCTCTTTTTTTGCAAGTCAACAATATTGATGCTTTTTATTTTCAAGTCTGTAATTTCCCTACCTATTTTATCAGTATTTATAAAGATAAAACATGCAGGCACTTTTGTATGCAGCACTATTGTATATGTGGAGTGTATTTGTCACTATTGGGAAGTAAAGAATTTAATAGCGCCACCAAAATGTTTGTGCAGCATATAATGATAAAGAATATATTGTTTATTAGATATTCAAAAAGATTGAAAAAGATTTTAAACTCCAGATATCCATTAATTTATTTCTTAAACATTCCATTGAAGTTTCAGATAAATAGATCTGTCGTGTTACCTACCTTATTGAAATCAAATTTCCTGCTGCAAAAGCTAAAAATCTGAGCAGCGATTTGCCACGAGGTGATGGAAAGCACCAGGAGGTAAGTGTAGGTTAAAGCTAAGAGAAAAAGGGACTTTAGAGAAAGGACTAAAATACAAACTGCACTAGGGTGCAAAAGGAGCAAACAGGAGGTGCAGAAGACACAAACAACAGGAGACATTTGGTGATGCCCGTGGATAGATCTCTCTTTGCAGCTGCTGAGACTTTATCTTTCAGTCCCTAATATCACCCAACAGGTTTTCTCAAAGGGAAAACGTGGGGCTGCTCTGAAATGCCAGCCTCTTCCTCCAGATTCCAGTGGTGGCAGATTCACCTGAACATCAGTATTACCAGGAAAGGGTTTTCATGTTGCAGAATGTCACTGCATATCCCACGGCTGCAGAGCAGAGGAGTTTTTGCAGCTCCTCTTGTACAGTGTCTTCTGTGTCTCGAGGTCTCTCTGGCTTGTGTGGTACATAATTGTTGTAGGATTGTAAACTGATACACTCAGAGAAAAACCCAGTCCTAATTGTACCCATACAGAGAGGCTCTGAGCTGACTGTCACCTCTCATAGTTGAGATGGTAATAAAAATTTCTAAAGAAAGCAGCACCTTGATGCACAAGAGCTGTCAAAAAATCCCCAAATTGCAGCTTAGGAACTGTTAGGAAAACAATACAGATCAAACCACAAGATACCATGGTGCTGTTGTACAAAACCCTCAAAGAGATCTTGTGTAGTTTTGCTTCCCCTGTCTTGAAACCTATCCACTAGAAGTGGGAATGGCAGAAAGGAGAATAGCAAGGATAATGAAAAATATGGCTTGGTTTCTGTACATACAACTGAGGAGACAGGAGTCTATAAAATCATGAGTGACAAGGAAAAGCTTAACAGGGAACAGCTAACTGTGGCTTCAAATGCAAGAATCATTACATCGAAATGATGGGAGTATTTTACTGCTAAAAATTAAATTAAAAGGAACCATGTTCCCAAAATGTACAAGGCTTTATTTCTTTCCACAGCAAGGAGGTGAAGTGCTGAAGTGTTTGCCACAGAACTCTGTTGATGCAAGAAGTATGAGATAAAAAGGGTATGGTCCAGCTAGACCTTTAGTCTGCCCTGACAAGGAATTTATTATGTGAACTTGGAATTTGGTGAAAAATTCTTATGTGTTTGGAGTTATGGAACTTGATTTTAGCTGCGTGAAAGTGTCTGGTACCAGGGCTTTTGATGAGAAATTTTATGGATTGATTGAAAGTTTGTGGCAAAAACCTGACTCTGGTTATTGTATATCCACAGCACTAAAGGGACTGTCACTCCTGCAATAGAGGATGCAATTCTGATGTCAGTTGTGGGATTTGAAGTAGAGACTAAACCAAGAAAACCACTACTGATAGCAGATACGCTCGTGAGAGCATTTCATGAGGCTGTACTTGAAAATGATATAGGCAACAGTATAAAACATGCATGTTTGACCAAAAAGAATTATCCAGTTTCAAAACCAATGTGGAATAAATTTACAGAAGCTGCAGCTGAATGTGACACATCACTGGAAGCCACCATGGTCGTGATGTGCGCTGGCCAGGGAATCACACACATAACCAATACTTCCAGTTCCACCTGAAGTGTTGAAGTGGCAATTCATGGCAAGCTATCTGAAGAGAGCCCCATTGGCTTCAGAGGTGCTGTGTTATTTGAAATGCTTCAGAAAAATACAGGAAGTGTAAATGGATGTATCTTGGAGAGCCTAAAGAAGAGTATAAAAAGAACTATTCAGAGCAAAAAATGCCAAGTGGACACAGACAAGAAATTGAAATGTGTGAAATGTGCTGAAAATGGCAATGAAGCAAAAACTTGTGGAAATAAATCAGGGCTTGAAGCCGTGGACCACATGTACATGACACAAGAAGGACTGTTTCTCAGCTTTAGCATGCTCATCCTAACACTAATTGCTTTAGTGGAAAAAACTAGTGTCAAATCCATCATCAGTCATGTTAGTCTGATACTTGCCAGATGTAGGATCCCAGGAATAATTAGAAGCAAAAATAACCCTCTGGTTCAATAGACAAGACATTAAATGATTTGTAGTTGTTCATGAGTTTGAGTTTCTCCCTGCCTCAAGCCATACCAAAAAAACGTGGTGGATCAAATCAGCAAAGGTAGAGGTCTGCCAGTGGACCCCAAAATCTGGTGAGGAGGACCCAGGGGTTCAAGACCCTGCAGCTGGTGTACACATTGTTACCACAGAGGATCAGGGAGATACAAACTCCAGAGGAAGATTTGTGGAAGAATCAGAGTGCGCTTGCAAGCTATTCTGAGTAAGAGGAATAGGGTTATGAAACCTGTCAAAATAGCCCTAAAAGTAAAGGAAAAAATAAGAACATTGCAGAGCTGTAAAAGAATGAGCAGAGGGACAGAGATAGATGGGCCTCTTAGAAGACCAGCCAGCACACACAGTGCTTCTGGGAGCTCCTGAGAGACCGACTGAGTGCTGTTAAAACAGTTAAAGTGGAGCTGAATGTGTATTTTTTTTTCCTAAGTGTCATAATACAAATTGCAATGTGAGCTAATTTACGGCTGAAAAACAGGGAGTTGTGTTATGAGGATATTGATTTCCAGGACAAGAAACAAGGTGATACTGACCAGAGATGCCCAAAAAGGAACTGGCATGCTTCTGGAGTCAGTTAAATGTCATCACTATAACTTGACTTTTCTGCTGCATGTTCAGCTCAGGCTGATGTCCTGAAGGGAGCCTGAGCCAGTGCCCTAATTTTTCCTCCATGAAAATTGTGGCCTAAACCTTTCCCTTTGAGCATCCAAGGCTGGTGATGGAGCAGGACATGGCCTCTGGCTTCCTGTCTTCTGTTTGCAAGTCATGTAACCCGGCTTTGAGTGTCCCAAGTTGAAGTGTTGCCAGTTGTTTTACCTTTAAAAGGTAAGGTAAAGAGGACAGAAATAGGCTTCTGCAGTGGTCTCCCCTTGCATCCTTCTGCCATGGCTAGATGCCGAACTACGTGTTGAAAACTTCCCAGGATTCATGTTAGAGGCAGACATAACATGGCAGAATGATATGGACAAGGTGAGGCCCACAAGTCACAAATTATGAATTCCTGAAACAGGGGAACACCTTGTTTAATGGGAGAACTCCTCTTACGCTCAGCTGAGGGAGCTCAGCTTGTCTGAGATCCACCATCTCTGGATCTTCACTTATCTACAGCCAGGTGTTGTTCAGCTCCTTTCTATTCACCCCCAGACAATGTGTTCTTCAAATGCAAAACACATTACATCATTCAAGAAAAAAGGCTGAGTATCCTCAATTCTGCACCTTCCTACCCCAAATTACTGTTGGACAGTTCAGCACACTCAGTGCACCATTAGATCTGCGTTGGTTACCTGGCTTCAGCACCATCAATATTCAATTCATCAATGTGCAAATCCTACTCTGGGAAATAAATATCCCTAAAATGTTTTGCTGAAATTCCCAACCAAAAGGAGCGCAGATCATGCTCGTAGCTGGACTGTACAGATGATTGGAAGTAAGAGCTTCTGAAATAGCATCTTGATTGAGAATATGTGTCTCATTAATCTTTTAAACAGAACAGTGTGAGCTGAGCACAGAAAGATAATGGAGCTCCCAACAGTATCCTTGGCCTTGCCCTTAGGACAGGGGTAGCAATGCTTGGGCCTGATTAAAAAGTAATTTAGGTGGAGGTGGTATTCTCTGGAGGTGCCTAAAATACCACAGGCTATGTTCACTGAAGGACATAACTGCCCTGCAGGTACTGGATCCAAAATGGAGATTCCCCTCCCGTCCTGCTTGGCTGCTTCTCTTTCTGCAGGCAGCTGTGTTCTTCTTTTGCCACTTAACCTTCCCTAATACCCAAAATCTGTCCCTGTCCTAAAGATCTCCAGTATTATGGTTAATGAGTGTGAGCTGAGGCTGAGTAATGATGTGGACATTGTATAACTGGCTTGTGCTGGATTTGCTCCACACAGGGCTGAAGGAATAGAGGATCCCTACCTCCACCCTGTGGTACTTGG
Source organism: Pycnonotus jocosus (assembly GCA_013400435.1). Taxonomy (NCBI): domain Eukaryota; kingdom Metazoa; phylum Chordata; class Aves; order Passeriformes; family Pycnonotidae; genus Pycnonotus; species Pycnonotus jocosus. Next base: position 209,143 of record VWYP01013420.1, read on the forward strand.
AGCATCTCTCCAGAAGGAGGGAGACTCACTTGATTCCTCTTGCAGCAGGTTTGGCATTTGGATTCATGGCTGTCATCGTCCATTGTCCCAGGTGTCTTGTTGAGGTTGTTTGATGAGGGGCATGGTATCATATGGCCTGAGCAAAAATGTTGTTTATTCTGTAGTCCTGCACTGAGGGAGTTCCCAATGAGAGAAGGAACTCGGAGCTATGGGGTCTGCTTCAGCAAACATTTTTCTTTTGCATCTCAGTCTTTACAGCCAAGACTCCAACCAAGTTATCCCTCTTGAGATGCTTTTCGATTCTCTGTAACTTCTGGCTTCTGTGTTTCAGCTGTTGCAGTCGGTTTTTTTTTTCACCAGGTAAAATCAGGAGACGTGAGATTATCCCCAGCTACACATCCAAAACACAAGTGTCTGGAATAGCCATGGGGGTGCCCAGATTTGGACAGAGCAGGGCAGAAGCTGGGTTGCCCACAGCTTGGATCAACACTACCACAGCTGTGTCACAGCTGTGAGAGGGACACAGCAGCAGCCCAGACTGTAAATGCAAGCAGGGCTTGGCAGTGGTCCTGAGAATGCTTAACTCCCTGGTGTAGGTAATCCATTAAAGGTGTTTGGTGTTTTTTTACTCCCTTCTCATCCTGTTATAAGGCCAGGAGCATTTTTGAACCACTTGCTCATCTCATGAATATATAAGACTTTCCTTTGGCTGTAAACACCAGTGGAGGCACTGCCAATGGCTCACAGGAGTCTTGGCAAACCAGATTTGCTTTTCATTACCATTTGTACCAGTGATTCATGTTATCTTTGGCTGGCTGGTTCATTGATGTTCCTCCCTTTCCTTACGTCCTTGAACTCTGTAGCCCAAATGTGGTATATACATGAAGTTATTAACTGCTGTGGTTGCTTCTCCTTCACACAAATTCAGACACTAATATTTCACAAATTAGTACAAAGCAAACAAAGCCAGATTAGAAGAATTGCTGAAGCTTTTCCTCCTATTTTTTTGAAGTGTGGTTTAGCAGAATCAACTCTAATATCATTTTTAAAATTATGCCAGTAGCAAAGTCCTTCTGAGCTTTAATGACTATTTCCCAAATATGCCTGGGAAACTCCTGCTATTTTCAGTTGAATAGGGAGTTTTATAGAAGTTTTTTTATGAAAATAGACGAAATATTCTGATCATAAACAGCAAGTGATAAAATAAGGGTCTTCTAAACCAGACTGAAAACTGACTGCTCTGCAGTGCAGCCAAGAGGCTAATGTTTGATGAAGGTTGCCTGCAGTGAAAGTCTGCTGGGCTATCATTTCTTAAATCATAGTGGTTTGCTCGATTTTCTTTTGAGGGAAGAGAAGGGAATGTGTAAAATTAATGTCAGCAGACCCCTGGTCTCTACCAGCAGAAGGGGTTGTAAAGTGCATCTTTGCCGTTCTCCATCTTCCCTCCGGAGATGGAGGATATTCTTCTCCCTCTATTGGTTTGCTGGAAAACCAGTTTATTTTGCAATTTATCACCAGTTTTGAGATTTTTTTTTTTCTCTTCTTCTTATTTTTATCCCCCTGTGATGTCACATTGCAAAAAACCAACATTGTCTCTTCACTGTGAGGAAAATCTCGGTGGCCCATGGGTATTTGCACACATAAATTTGTTTGCCATTCTTCAGGGCTCTGCTTATTACCACCATGAGGCGTTTGACCCAACATGATTTATTTCTTAAGATGGCCTCTTACAGTAATTCAATCTCCAGCATGGCTCTGAATTTGCCAATGGTATCAATTACAGATTGGGCCACACTTCCAGTTCACTGTCCCTTTTTGAGCCCTGAATGAAACCAGGAGTAGCTGGACAGCGTGATGTTCCCTGGTAGATAAATTTAACTGTGATGAAAGACATGCATTCAAGTTATGTCTTTTTGCAGTTCATCTCTTCTTTTGTAAAAGCCTAATTTCAAAGGATCATAAAACACTTTGGATTGGAAGGGACCTTAAAGACCATCTCATTCCAGCCTCACTACCACAAGCAGGGACACCTTCCAAAAGACCAGAACTTGCCCAAGCTAGTTTGACAATAAACCCCAGCATAAAGGGATTTGAAATGCCACTGTAATAACAGCAACAACATAATTGCCTTTGTTTATCATAAAGTTCCTTTTAGCTAGTTTTATTAAGGCTCTTGGGCTTAGGTGCTGATAAATTAGCATAAAATGCCATCTTATTAATGGCTCCCACTCTAATCTTCCTTGTGATGAGAAAGATTGGGGTGAAAAGTCTCAGCAGAAGTTGCATTTTCTGGCAGGTTGCTTTATTATTATTATTATTAGTATTATTCTGTGGTTTGTTTTTATTATTGTGTGATTCATCTTTGGGGGTTGGTTTTTTTTGTTCTGTCTAATTGTAATTAACTAACAGTTGAGAAATTCAGCCTTACTGCATCACCCGCAATTGCTGGGGTCCAAACTGCAGCTGTAATTTAGAGGGCTGGAATAATCACATAATTACTCTGCAGTGATTATAAGAGGCTTGCATGGTCAGTGGATAACAGAGATTAAATGGCAGTGGGAAAAGAGAGGCAGACATATGTTGCTAGTTAAGTTAACCACTTTATATTAATCCTGGCCTACCCAGGGAAAATGCCACACTCCTGCCAGAGGATGGGATGCACAAAACCTTTGTGCAGATTGTGGGAAGCATAGAGGCCTCATGCCCCAGTTTCATTGAGTGGAAAGATTAATTTTCATAGAGGAAAATAGGAAGATTAACTCCTGGAGGTAATCTGCTCTTCCTTACTCTGGCATTGCTTACATGGCAGCCTTATGTGCAATTTCCTTGAGGTGGCAACCTAAACCTCACAGGCTGCAGCAGGAATTGAGTCCCACCTGTCTGGAGCAAGGTCTGGTGCAGCATTTGGCCCAACAATACCTCAAGATGTGCCTGGAAGACAAGTAGTCTGATAACCAAGTCATGTTGCTCTTCTTTGTTAAAACAAGATATTTTAAATCAGGTCTGAATGCTTAACAAGGCAGGTTGGAGGAGCTTAAGTCAAGTGGTGTTTTTCCCAGGTTATTTGCCATGCAAAAGGAGGAAACATGATTTTATGTCTGTTATTGATTCTCCATTAAAAGCAAGCCTTAAAATCAGAGTCTTTGTTAGTGAAAGAAAAGAGACTGGTGAAATTGTAACAGGATGCTGCAGACCTCTTCACATAAGAAACTGTTGAGAATCTTTGTTCCCACCTTGGCTGGTCAAATGGCACCAGCAAAGCAAGGAGAAATGTGGGATCATTGTTCCCCTTTACTAGCCCTGGGGCTCATCCACAGGACGGACCCTGCACAGAAACACCTCTGAATTTAACAGGTGTGTGGCAAGGTCAGGTTCAAGGTGGCCATGGGCTTCACAAGGCATTTATGGGCACAACCCTGGAGCTGTATTCTCCAGGTATCCCTGAGTGCTGCAGAGTGACACAGAATAAAATAGAATATTTCAGTTGGGAGGGACCTACAGGACTCCTCTAAGTCCATCTATCTGGCTGCTTAAGGCTGACCAAGTTAAAGCATGTTATTAAGGGCATAGTTCAAAGGCCTCTTAAACACTGAGGGGAACATCTGTAGGCAACCTGAACACACAAAACATCCCAATCCCTGCTCCCAGCCCTGTCCTAGCTTCTCTGCTCATGGTATGATTTTCAGGAGGGTAAATCCACTCATAGAAATGTCCAGAAGAGCTGCCATCAGGGATGACCTGGAAAAGCTTGTGATTTCTGTGCATGAGGACAATGTTTGGCTGAGAGCAGGACATCCCATACTCCAAGCAGAGGTGACCGCTGGAGATGTTGGCAAAGACCACGTTTCCCGGGAGGTTGGCTTGCTTTATTCCCCTAAAAGCTCGGAGGAAAAAAGCTTCCAATGAGATATTAAACCTGCTTTAAAACAGTGCTGGATGGGGTCCCTCGGTGGGGAAGCAGGGCTGTCTGAAATCTGCTTCCCAAACACTGCTGTGTTATCAGTTGCACAGGTGCGGTGTACATGAGGGTAATGAAGGTGGGATAGGAGGGGATTAGTAGGACATTGCAAACAAGTTTGTGCTAAGTGGCTTAGGGTTCATCCTGTCCTGCTTCTAAATACTGACTTCTGCTGCTTTCACCTTCCAAAACACATAAACCACTGATTTTGATTAGTAAATGAATTTATACAGATAAGGTTCAGCCATCTGTTAACAGCAAGATGTGCCCCTCCACCCTGTCTTTGACATTCAGAACTGAACTTGTGGTGTTTTGGTTCAGAGTGTCCATGCTGACATTCATCTGGGCTGCCAAACACAGCCCTGTACATGCTAGAGAGTGTGCAGCACATTTACCCCTTCTGAAAATCAGTTCTAAGTCCTCTAAGGGCTCATGCTTGTGAGCCTTGACAATCAACATGACATTACAGTGCAGAAGAAGATGGAGAATACTGAAGAGACCCCTAGCTCCCATCACCCTATTTCTCTATCTGCAGATCCTCTGCACCTATTTAGGTCTAGAGTAACTAAAAACAGAAGAATAACTGTATGTAGCTATTCTAGAAGAACAGAGGAAATAACCAACAACAGAAGTCAACTAATGCTCTGCTGACACAGTTCACATGGGAGAAACAGCCTTTTCCAGGAGGAGTCAGGTTCTTGGTTTTGTCTTTCACTGAGTTTCTCACCACTGTTTTTGATGAGGAGGGGCAGTTGCATCATGTCTAATATTGAATGGAAATCTTGAAAATATTCCTAAACTCCATGTCACCCTTCTGCATGTCCTGGGCCTTGCTTGACTTGATTGCCTGAATCTACCCAAACTCTCTGTGACAGAGTAGATTCAGAAGCGATTTAAGAGATCATTACCTCTAATTTGTTTTTAATTCCTCTCTCTGAAAAGCAGAGAGCTGCTAGCAGTTTCAGAGTGATTATGGGGGTTTGCTCCTGGTAAGTAAACTCCTTGGAGGAAGGCAGAAACTTTGCAGGATATGGGAGGCATTTCATGCTATCACATCCAGGCTGACTCCTTGCAGCATCCCATTCAGGTTCTCCCTGTGCAAGAGAGCCTGGCAGCAGCCAACAGCCCACAGGTGAGCAACTCAGGGTTTCCCTCACTTTATTAGGGGCCTGTGAATTTTTCTGTTCTTAGCATTAAGGGATCTGATTTCTTTTATGCCCTGACATAGACTTTTGTCACCTTTGTGTCCAGTGTACGGACAAGTCAAGGCAACAAGCCTGTGACAAACAGGAGGGAGTCTACTCGGCAAAACCTTCCTCTTCTGGTCTTGAGCTTGGGTTGCTTCCCCTTAATATTTGTTCATGTGAAGAGCAGGGGACTTTTTCCCTGCACTAAGTCAATATCTTTAAGCTCCCAAAACACATCATCATCCAGTCTGCCCTCTGCTGAGGATAACACTACCATGCCCAGACCCAAAACTCCGTCGCATAAGACCATGGCAAGAGCACCCAGTCTGGTCCCATCCCCATAAACAATGGCTGCAATCAATCCCTATTCCCACCCAGAGCTGTTCTGATCCATGTAGATGGACTCAGAGCCCCCAGAAGGTGCCATGAGCGGTGTACTCACAGCAGGTGGTGGGGCAGGTCTCTCATCCCTCCCCTCTCACTGACCAGCAAAATCTGTCGGACTCTCTGCATCCACCTCTGGTGCCATTGGGTGGCTCCAGGAGAAGGGACAGAGCAGAAGTCACTGGTTGTGGGCTGGTGGAGCCAGAATGGGAAGAGACATCGTTGCAATAAAAGAGCAGAAGCTGCAATAAATGGGGTGTGTCTTTCCTGATGAAATGCTGCCTTCCCCAGTTCCCTGTACCACTTTTTCAGGTGCTGACAGGCACATCCACCCTCTCTGCTCCGCACTTGTGTGTTTAAACTCCAAACCAACTTCTTAGAAAACCTCCCCACTCTCCATAAAAGCTGCAGATGGTGACATCAGTTCATGTTCCCTGTGAGGTGATTATTTCTGGGTTAAAATATCAAATCCAGCACGATTTCTGGTGGATGCTCTGGCGTCAGGGCTGCCTGCTCCAGGAGGTGGCAGCCTCGCACAGCGCAGGGCTCTCGTGTGCTCTCCTGATCCCACCCAGCTATTCGGAAAGGGCATAAAATATTTATCTGCAGATGTATTTGGATCTGATTCCTCACCACCACCTCTTTGTATCTGAACGATCTCTTTCTACCCTTTCCTTCGTGGCAGTCTTCAAAAAAAAGGGAGACTTCACAATCTTGTGTATGTTCAGGCTTAAGCAGGGTTGGGGTGGTTTTTTTGGTTTTGGTTTATTTGTTTGGGCTTTTTATTTGGTTGGAAGGCTTTTTTGGTTTGTTTTGGTTTTTTGTTGCACAGTGGAAAAAAAATAAACAAAATTACAACGAAAGGCTTTAAAGCTAATCCGAGGTTTCTGGTACATAGAAATCATTAAAATCCAGCATGTTTTACAACAGAAAAAGTGAAGTGAATTTGCAGAGAGAGTGTTTTTCCCTTCCCCGTGCTCATATTAAAGCTTGCTCATAATATTGAATGAGCCTTTGGCCAGAGACGTGCCGAGCCTTGCCTCTGTTGATCAACAGGGATTAAAAAAAGACACCTGGGACCGCTCATGCCGAGGTAATGAAACAGGAATCTGAGGGCTCTGGAGAGCAATTTGGAAAGTTTCTTTTCTTATTGCTATGGCTGGGGCAGGCTTTTCCCCAAATTTAGTATTCTGTCCAGGAGAATATAAAATAATGAGACTCCTGCTGCTTCCTAGGGGAGACCCTTGAATTGCCTTGGAGATATCACTGTCAACCTGACTTTTTTTCTGTCTAAAGCTGACCTGAAAAAAGGAGCAAAGAAGAAAGCAGGGAGAACATAAGCCTGTTTTGATGCATTCTGGTGGCCAAAAATTACTTTTATAATTTGGATTTTTGTTGTTGTTTTTTCTTTTTTTTTTT